>JAQIXB010000958.1:0-12914 GCA_034697405.1 Mesoplophora pulchra | reverse complement strand
TTAATTTATAAATAAAATATTTTTTAAAAATAATGGAAATATGATTAATGAATGAATGAATTTTCTTAAATTTTATTTTTTAATTTTTAAAATTTTATTTTTCAGCATTAAACAGCATATTATCTTTCGGCACACATTTATAATAACATTACACATTTATTAATTTTTAATATTTTCATTAATTTTTTAGTCAATAATTAGTTAGATAATAATTTAATTAATTATTAAATTTAAATTTTAAAAAATGTTTTTAAAAAATCATTATCATATAACAAAAAAGTTTTTAAATTTAAAAAATGTAAAATAAAAATTTATAATATTCTTAAATGTGTTAATATATGAATAATTTTCTTAAAAAAATTATATATTTATATATTATATAATTTACATGTCAAATGACCTCACGTTTTAAGCCAAATCTTTTAGTGCATACAAATGAATATACCTCAGGGTTTAAGACCCCTTTTAAGTCTCACGATATACTTACTTTGCGCTATAATCGCAGATATAAAAGATGAGGTAAAATATTATATAATATATTTATAAATATATAATTTATAAATACTCATATCATATACATATACATAATCAATTAATTTATAATAAAAAATTACATTACAAATATGATGACATAATAATTGTGAAAAAATAATTAATAAATTAATTACATAATTATCTTTAAATATTATTTAATGATATTATAATATAATGATATAATAATAATAATATAAATTAAAAAATAGTGAATAATCAATTAAATAATTAAATACATCATCATTATCATCATCATCATCATTAATCATGTGATTTATTAATTTTAATATTAAATATTAACTAAAATAATAACTATATTCATATGTTACTTAATATATGAATATTATGATGTATATGATGTTCGGTATGAACCCGTGAGACCCGTCTTTTCCGACGGAAAATCACTTCCGTATCCGGTACTACCGGTTCCCGATGGTGGCGGCATCGCTATGGGTATCGACGTCTTTTCACCCCATGGGTCATCGGGTGCCTGTTGATAGGGCTGATTCGTGACTACATTAGGTCCGGGGACCGGCACATTCCTATTCCATTCATCCTATAGTTTACATAAACATACATATGTATCATTCAATTTACTCATTCACTGGCATTTTAACCGCTTTTTTACATGTATGTGAGTATAGCGTGAGGAAAGCATATAAAGTATATCATGGGATAAGTATATCATGAATATTCGTAGTAACTATATCCTGAATTATAAATGCATGCAATTTTATCTTAGGGTATATTTGCATTGTGCTATACTCGTGGTATACTTTCATTCATTGATATTATTATTGAATTATTTAATATTAACTATAAATGCATAGAAATTAATTATTACGCATATACTTAATACTAATAAATTAAAATGTATTTATTTATTGTAAATACACTTTAATTTATTAGCATTAAGTATATGCGTATTAATTAATTTCTGTGCATTTATGTTTAATATTAAATAAATATAAATATTTAATATATTTATTTTGTTTAATATATAAATACGTTTTATGTTTCACTATTACTTTTTAGTAAATATATACAATACGATATAAAATCCTATGCTATTTTATATGATATAATGCTAGTATCTAATTATAGTATTTAATACCATACCTTATTTTGTTCTAAGGGTTCATCCTCTTCATTCATGTCCTTTAAATTCAAAATAAATAATATATTAATATTCAAACATATCATTATTAAAATAAATATTTAAATATAATCATATATATACTAAAGAAATGGTAAATATATCGTCACAGTAAATAATACATGTAAACTAAATCTTTATAATAATAATAATAATAATAATAATAAATATTAAATTTAAATATTTTTTAATGATCATGGATTAAAAAGTACTCTAATGACAGTATCTTTTTCTATGCATTCTGTTAAATTTAGTATATAAATACAGTAAAACTTCTAAAAAGCGAAATATTCATAAATAAAAAACATTTTACAATTGAGTATCCGCTTCGTAGAGGTATATGTGTACTATAAATATGTATTATGTACTACAATATTGTAAATTAGTAACAAACGTTTTGTATCTGTAATTATAGCATTAAATAGTATAACGGGTAAAAGACCCCTTTTCTATTATTGTTTAGTATACTCTTTGAGCATATATGAAAAGTGTTTATCGCGTGTTTTAAGAGTGTGTCTTAAAAGAGAGTAAAAAGTGAAGAATGACGTCATGATACTCACGGGCATATTGGAATAGTCTTCGTCGGGATGTTTCGGTTTATACTTTCCGCAGCAAAAGTTAAAACAGCAGCAGCAACAGCAGCAACAGAAACAACACGATACGACACTGCAGCATAATACTAGTGCTTTACACCATCCCGATGTTAATACAAAATACGTGTTAACGTTTTCATCGCCGAATTGTTCCGCAATATACAGTCCCATTGAACCATAATTGTCATAAATATTGCGTTTTGTGACATCCGAAAGAATGGAATGCGCACGATTTATGTCTTTAAACTTTTCTGCGGCCTCAGGATTATTCGGATTTTTGTCGGGATGATACTTAAGGGCTAACTATACATACATACATATTTAGTATACTTTTAGTAAATATGAGATTAGTAATATGTAATTTATAATATGCCGAAAATTTATGCTCAAAATATTTTTCATTATTATTTAATTATATAATTCATTGTTAAATATGAAAATATTTTAAGTCAATTATGATATGAGTTTAGTTAAACATCAGTAAAAAACATATATTTATGAATAAAATTAATTTTAAAAATTTAATTATTAAATTTTATGTTATATTATGACAGCATTATGTTCATTTAATTAATTTTATAATTTAATATTATGCATGAATATTTTTAAAAATTAATTAAATTTTTAAATTTTTAAAAAAAATTTATAATGATACTTAAATAGTATTAACAGAGCATAGTACACATAAATAGTTAACATGATTATAGTTAAGATTTATGTAAAAATATTTTTTAAAATGTATTTTTTTAATTTTAAAGAAATTATATTTAAAAAATAAAATATTTAATAATTAAAAGGAAAATCGCATATAACAGTTTAATGTGTATTATGCATATTATATGTACATAAAGGGTCTTATAACTCAGGGTATATAAATGGGGGTATAAAACCACGGGATCTAAGAACCCTCAAAATCTTAAAAAGTTAATCCCCGCATTATAATATGGCGTCTAAAAAGTGAGGTAAAACGGTAATATCAATCAAATACAATAGAAAATTAAATATTAAAATAAAATATGAAAATTTAAATTATTTATTTATTTCATTTTCATATAAATAATTATATATATAAAATTATATAATAATTTATTATATAAATATATTTTAATATAAAAATATAAATATTAAATATGAATAAAAATTTATGCATTAATTATAACGGAATAAAATTATAAATACAGATGCGTCCATATTTAATGCCGTTTTTGTATTTTACAGTAAAGCAATTACTAAACGCACGCATAATACACATATCAATCGTATGATAACGTTATCATATGCGTATTAAAATACACATGACTTTTAATTACATTTTTCACAGTAATACATGATATAAGCGTTAAATATAATAATAAATAAATTAAAAATTTTGGATATGAATGAAACGCATATGTTTAGTCATTGATTTATATACCATACAATGACCGGTATATTCAGGTTTAACCTAAACACATGACAATTTAATACAATTATAATCAAATCATGTTCTGTCACAGAACTTAGATGCTCATTATAAAGGTTTTACTGTACACATACAGTAAAATCTCTAAATTAAAGATAAAATGCATCACAATAAATACCGGTAAAATCATGTTTAAACCCAATCATATATATGACTATCATTTAACAATAAAATTTGTGCGTTTTCAAAGCATATGTGTCCACTGTTTACAGAGGTTTCGGTGTACATAATGATAAAATACCTTTCGATATGTTTTTTTGATGTCATCGGGTGTCGCGGTTTTTTGGACGCCCAAAATAATATACAGAGTGTCGCCCGTCGCACTGTAAACATATATTATTAATGCGTATGAATATTTAAATTATAATTATATTTTAAAATAATTATATCGTTAATTATATGACATATATATTTAAATGTCAATATATATGTTAACTATGCTAAGATATAAGTATATATTAAAAAATATATTTTAATATATATACGATGACATACCTCATCCTTCGCATTGCATTATCAGCCATTCTGTGACTAGATTTTGTTCACTGTTTTTTAACACTTTAATTTTAGGTTTAAATATAATTAATTTATTTTAAAATTATAATTTTATTATTTATATATTTTAATATTTAATTTTAATGTAATGTGTGACGAAATCGATTCTTATAATGGATGATTATTATATGTGTGTATATATATATTAAAAATAATGAGCGCCAAAATTTGAGTTAAAATATTATGATTATAATTTAATTTTAGTGAATATATGAGAATATTTTATTTTATTTTTTAAATTTAATTACATTTTAATATTAATTAATATTTTTCATTTAAATTTTCTTATAATATATTTATATATATCAATATAATATACGAATATTTTTTGCGGAATACTAAACTCTCAATTACAATAACATATATCTATGGCAATGTTATAAGAGCATAGCCTTTAATATATAACAGTATGGATTTACTCTTATGAATCGTCACACTGTAATACACCAATAGACTGAGTTTAAGAGCAGAATATTCATATTCATACTATAATTTTTAGCTCTTAAATACTGATCATTATTATAAAGGGATATGTTTATAAATATTATAATTATAAAATGTTTATAAACATTAAAATTAAATGATGATTTAAATATTGAATTTAAAAATGATTTAAACATTTATGAATTAACATATGAAAACGCATAAATTATCATTTTAAAAAATTAAAAAAATTAATTTATAAATTATTTTTTAAAATATATTATTATATTATCCTTTAATATCAGAATGTTCATAAACACGTGTTTATGATATTGATATTTACAGTCATGTCATTGGCATTTATATTTTTATTTTTTTAAAAATATAATTTAATATCATATATAATATTAAATTGCCTATGTTTACATTAAATAAAATGATAACATAATTCTTTAGAATTCCATTGTTGCACTTTGTATCATGCAACAATTAAATTACCATAATTATCATACATGAGCATAGGTATCATTTATTATTTATAAATAATATACGCATTTACATGACATTTTAACTCAGAATATTCATGCATTATAAGTCTCGAGATATAAGACCCCATTACTTATTTATTTCGTCACTTTTCATTCAAAATGCGTTTAAATTAATTTCCCTCACGTTATAAGCCTGAAAAGTGTTTAGATGTGAGGTAAAAGTGTATTTATTTATATATTATTTATTTCCGTTTTTAATTAATTAATAAACGGTTAAAATGGTTAATGACCGCTGTTTTTGAGCCCATATTTTAGGAAATAATTTTCAAATCATTATTATCATATAATATTTTTTAAAAATATTTTTTTTTTCAAAAAATATTTAAATGGAAATTTACGTCAAAACATAGATTTATTTCCGTTTTTAGTATATCATCATTCAATTTAATCGTAATAAATATTTATTAATATTTTTGTTAATATTTTACGGAAATTAATAATAATAATTTTTTTTTTGAAAATTCATTTATATATAAATCGTGAAATATTTTCATTTTAATTTTTTAAAATTAAATTTAAATTCATATTTTTTTTATTTAAAATATGATTTTTTATTAAAAATATGAATTAAGATATTTTTTAATTTTATAAAAAATGCAAAATCATATGATAATAATTTTATTATTTAATTTTATAAATTGTATAGTCTCTTATGACGTGAGTGGTTTTTGCACATATCCTGGGAAAGGATACAAAAGTAAACTAAAACCGTATAAAGAATATTATAATAATGGTGATATCGTTACGTATCAATGCACTGAATATTGGAACTATGTTCAGACACGATTATGTCAAAACGGGAAATGGATTGGGGATGCACCGCGATGCGGTATTAACATATATCCATTTTTTCATTTTACTGTTAATCACACAGACCGTAGAGACAGAATGTGCCTAAAGCATTTTAAAGTATTAATATGCAAATTAAAATGCGTTCTGTCTCTACGATCTGTGTGATTAACTGTAATTATAATTATAACTGTGATAAACTTTTAATTAACTTTTTATTTATGTTAAATTTTAAATCCGATTATTAATTATATTGAGTTATGATTATGGTGATATATTTTGCTATTTTTTTAGTTCTTTTAGTTTAGTTACATATTTGTTTAGAGCGATGCTTTTGAGGTTTTACTGTATATTTAAGTAATATATTTTATTATATGTATAAATTATTATATGTTTATGTGCTTATATCTTTAGGTAAAACAATGAACAATGATTTAACATATGTGAAAGTGGAAGATATAAGTGTAGAGCCGTCCATAGTTAAATTCGAGTATAATATGAGTTTATATCCGTTAAAGAAATTTCCGAATTCATTTACATCATCGCGTTTCAGTAAACGTCTCCGGGTAAATGGGGTCAATCGGTATCGATGGACATTAAAATTGGAAAAAAACGCGGTAATACCGTATTTCCGTGTATCGTTTTGGTATTTAAATCATACACCGGAAGAGACGGTACAAACTAAAACACATTTAATAGTAAATGCAACGATTAGTAAATATCGTACGTGTAAATTAAGTCATCAGAGTGTAGCCACGAAATGGCGCAAAAACGGTACTAAAATCGATAATTATTTCATATGTGATTCATTATCAGAGGATGATTATAATGATGAATATACTAATCCCGGGAATAGTATCATTGTCGATACTGAAATTGTTAACTATGATCAAATAGTATACGATCTTTTAGCAGTATTTATAGCATCACCGTACTTATATCATGGGACTAATTATAAACGTCCATTGTGTGGTACTCCCGAATTGGGATATGGTCAATGGATTAAAACGTTATATAAACGCGAAAATTATTCCATTGAATGTATGGAAAACATGAATTATGTCTCACGATATAATGACGATTTACCCGAAACTCAAATACATAAACAGAAATGCACATATGATAATAAATGGAAAGGATCTTATCCTTTGTGTACACCTAAAGTCACGTGCTCTATACCTAAGTCCAAAGATGAGATCAGAAGAAATGTGAATATTAAAAGCATTAATCACGCGTATTATTTAAATGAAACACAATGGTATCCTATTGAAGGGTCAGAGGTCATTTATGAGTGTAAAAACACCGAAAGTGAAGTACTTTTGGGCGATCGTATTCACACGTGTAAAGATGGTATTTGGATCGGGATTAAACCGCGATGTGTCGGTATGTATGGTTATCTCTTATATCCTGAGTATAAATACCCATTTATACATAATAAATGTTTAAAAATATTTTATTATGAGATTTTAACATAATACTTTAATGTATAAATTAAGAAATAAAATGTGATATAAAAGGACATATTTTAATTAAATTAATTTTATTAATAATTAATTTTCAAATTTTTAAATTCACAGATATTTCACCATTAAATAATAAGAAATTAAAACAAAGATCACCATCAAATAAATAATTAAAATTTTATTTATTATTTATGATAAATTATAAAATTATAAAATAAATTATGTAAAACATAATTATTGATTATAAAATAAAATATTTTTATTAATAAATTTCTATATTAATTCATTATGATATATGCATATACAGTCGAACCTCTTTAAGACAGAATTGATTGGGACGATGTGTCCGTTTTAGGGAGGTTTTGGTAAAAAACGATATTTTTTCACAGATTTTCGTTTTATTTATTAGTATTTAAATATACACCGAATGATGTTTGTTTAAGCATTTTTGCATAATTAATAATTGAAATTATAATTAAATTATTTAATTCTCTGCATTTTTTAATGATATTACGGCATTCATCGGGAATTAATGATGAAAATTCCATTTATTTATTTAATAAAATTTTATCCCTTAAAACGTCATGCTTCAGATAGATATTGATGCATATAAAGTATTTTTAAATATTTCTAAAGATAAAAAAGCATTTTCCTTAAATTGAACACTTTGGTTATTATACAGTATGTATAGTCTAAAGGTATAATTAATGTGCACCTTAATTCACATATATCCATATGTTAAGCATTATAAGCATATTCATACATAAGCAATAGCGTGCGCATTAATGATACATTTATAGCATACATAGGGTATTATACCTGTTATTTATCAATAACAGGTATGTTTTGCAATGATACATTTAAGAATTATTTATCACTGTATTTAAATCATTGACATTATTTGGTATTTTTTGCGAATTTATAAATTAAATAATAATTTTATTAATTAATATTTTAATTTTAAATGTCATAAAAGTCATATGACATTAAAGCATATTTTTTTAAAAAATTAAAATTCTCATGTCCGTTCGGAGGTTCTATTTATTATGTGTTTAGAGAAAAGTGTCCGTTTCCGTCTTAAAGAGGTTCCTCTCAATGTTAACTCTATGAGAGTGAATTTGGGACCTTCCGTCTTATAGAGGTTCGACTGTATGTATATTTTATATTTATTTATAATAAAATTAATATAATATTTTATATAAAATCTAAATTTAGGACATTACGTCATTTGACCCATATACGTACATATAAAAATTTTAAAATCACATTTTAAAATATTTATTAAATCATATAATATATTAATAATGAAATGTTTAAAATTTTTAAATTTATATTTAATTTATAATCACACATCATAATGATATAATAATAATATTTTAATATAATAATTTTAATCATTAAATTCATTATGAATATTGTAATATCATAAAATTAAATTTTTTTATTTTAAAATTAAAATCATAATATAAAAAAATATATAATTAATTTTTATTATAAAATTAATTGCAATATGTTCAAATCCTTGACTATATAATGTACATTAACTAGTATATAGTGTATGGTATAAACTATAGTATATATACAGTAAATCTCCCATGTGTATCCCCCATCGATATTTAAAAGGGGCTTAATTATGACGCTTATTAGACATCTGCGACTATAAGAGGCATGGAATTTATCGGAAGTTTTATGGTATTATGTTTAAAAATGGGAGGATCGGATTATATTGTTATATTACCGTATTAAATATTTGTAAACTATAGGCTAAATAATTAATTTTATATTTTAAAAAAATATTACATTAAAATACAATTCACGAAATTTAATTTTAATTATAATTTTATAGCATTATAATAATATACATTTATGCATACATATAAATGCGCATATAATATTAATATAAATAAATATAATAAAAATTAAACATATATTTTTTTAAATAATGAAATATTCATTATGAATATATGAATAAAGTATAAATAAAATTATTAAAAAATACAAAAATATATAAAAATATTTTCATAAATAAATTATGTGTGTTTTTTGCGTATATAAAAGTTTATGCTCTAAACTTTTGAATATTCTATAAAATTTACTAAAATTTAAAATCATTATGATACTATTACCATTACTATTATTACTAAGCATTAATCTGATACAAGTCAAAGAGGTCAAAGGTCACGGATATCTCTATGATCCGCCCGCACGAAGTACTGCATGGAGATTCGGATTTAATACCACAGAAAATTACGATGATAATGAATTATCATGCGGTGGTGTCACGGTAATTTACTGTTTTTTAATACTAATTTTTTATTAATAAATGTTTTATATTTTAATATACAAATATTGGTATGTATATAAATGTGTATATGCGTAGTGATTAACGCGAACATATAAATCATTTATATATTTGAGTCTTTTGATATAAAAAACGATTTATTATATTCTTTCATTATAACCTGAGAATGAAAACAATTATAATGTCATATATTATAATATTTTAATTTAAATATTTTATTATTATATTTTAAACTATTATTTTATTATATACGAATATTTTTTTATTCTAATGATTAATCAATAGTCATAAAATATAATTCTTTTTATAAAATTTTTTTTAAAAATAAATATTTTATATTTTTATTTAATATTAACATATATTTTATTTATTATAATTTAATATATCACCATTATATTAATATTTATAATTATATTTATAAAAAAAACATAATTATATTTTAATTTAGCATATGTACGATATGTGTTTATAATAAAATATATTTTTCCATAAAAAAATATTAATATTTTTATACATTTTATTATATTAAATGAATGACATTAGAATCAATGGCAAAATAATCACGGAAAATGTGGAATTTGCGGCGATCGTTTTGAAGGCCCCCGACATAATGAATGTCCAAATGGTAAATACTGTTCTAAGGTCATTGTGAAGAGCTATACTCATGGTCAAGTGACGGACTTTAAAGTTAATCTCACATCAAATCATATGGGATTTTTCACATTTCGCCTATGCCCTGTTACCAATGAAAGTTCAGAGGTCACTCAGGAATGTCTTAATAAATATGAACTGAAAGTACTTAACAGTAATAATACAATTAATGCCAATGATAGTTTGTTCGTTAGTAATTCCACATATACTAGCAATGATAGTAATAGTACTAAATTTATTATTACGGATAATACTCAATCACGTGTGTTCATAGTAAGGGTGAAATTACCCGATAATTTACTATGCGATCGTTGCGTATTACAATGGGATTATCGGTGTGGAAATTTATGGGGATTATGCGATCATTATGACGCCATAAATGATAATGAAACGTTTAAAACGGGATGCGGTCCGCAGGAAACTTTTCGGGGATGTGCCGACATTAGAATTACTAAGAAATTACCATCAAATAATAGTTTTGATTATGATAATATGGAAAATGTTACTGATACTAGTATTTTAACTAATGTTAGCACTACTATTGTTAGTACTAATGTTAGTACTATTAATACACCTGTTATTAAAATTAAAAATGAAAGTTTTAGTAATATTATTGATAATAATGTTATGAATAATAAAATAGGCTATGATGATACGGGAAATGGGGATTCATTAACTAAGAAACTAAAGGATTTATTAAAACTTTTGAATAATACATTAGTAACGGCCATTCCCACATTATATACTAATATCATGTTTAATAGCACTGTCCCTATGATGGACAAATTTACCACAAAAAGTTTATCATCATCATTATCGGAATCAACGGATAAACCATTGATAAATACCATTAATAGTAAAGTAACAGATAAACCTATGATGGTAATGAATAATCAAATACTAGTAACAGATAAACCCATTTTATCATTATCATCTAATTCTTCATCATCACCATCACTATCATCATCATTATCTTCATTATCATCATTATCGGGATCATCGAAAAGTTCTTTTATTTTCAATCCCATCCCAATACCGGAAAAGCCTAAGAATATGGTTAAAGATATTCTAAGAATAGTGTCAAATAAAACGAATAAATCATTAGCATCATCATTACCATTACCGTCATCGTCCACACCTTTACCATTATCATCAGTACCTTCAGATATACCATCATCATCTTCAGCATCACCATCATCATCAACATTATTATCATCATCAGAATCACCATCATCATCGCCATTACCATCTTTAACATCACTGTCAACATTATTACCATCATCATCGACTTTAACTTCAGATGAACTAAAAATGCTAAATAATTTGTCACGTGACAGTGTCAAAATAAATAGTTTAATGACAAATGTATCGAATGTAAAATTGGAAAATATACAGCAAAAGGTGACAGAATTATCATTAAAATTAAAGGATTTAATTCAAAAAATCAATGAATTAACGGCTTTAAAATCCGCGATGATACTCGTAAATGATGACATCGAAAAATTAAAAAAAAGTGATTTATTTAATGATAATAATGATAATAATAATAATAATAATTCCGATGAAAATAAAGGATCAAAAAATAATACTAAAATTTGTCGATCGGCATCTTCCGATAAACGGTACGATCTTTGGTGCGCTGAGAATTGTGCAGCGGCGACACGGTTCTGCCCCGAAGAGGTTTGCACATGTGCTTAGTTAATATACCCTTTTACCTCACATTTTAGACACAGTTTTATCATCGTGAAAAGAACATAGGGTTTTATACCATTGGGTATAAATCATTTATTCATTTACAATTACCTTTTTTACTGTTCTAAAAAAGCTCTTTGCACCTCAAGATATAAGAGGACGGCTAAACTGTGAGGTACAATTATACACAAATGTAATCGATATATGCATGTATTTTAACTGTATACAGACATACATAAAATGTTATTTTAAAGTAATTATAATACAAATATCATATGCTTATTTTAATAGTGTGAGAAAATACAGGGAATGAAAAGAAAAGGTTTGAAATTAACAAAATTCTATTCATTTTCTCACTTTAATTTAATATCAAAATTTTATTTTACTTTACTTTACTTTTGTCAATTAATATAATTTTAAAATGATTTTTTTAAAAATTATATTTTAAAAATTAGTTTATAGTTTTATAGTTTTTAATTTTTATTTTTATATTAATTTATCACATATTTTTAGTATGTAATTCATAGTTTATGTTTTAATCATGCATTGTTTTATACATGTTTTTTTGTAAAAAATTGTAATAAAATAAATTTAATTAAAAAAAATAAATTTTAAATCTATAATTATGTTAATACATTTAGTAAAATATACAGTTTACAGTGAAATTTAGGTATATCTATATTTATTGCCCTGAAGGAGGGATACACTGCATCACATGACAAAGCACGTTTATTCATATGGTAATG
>JAQIXB010000957.1:0-12916 GCA_034697405.1 Mesoplophora pulchra | reverse complement strand
ATATACTATACGCATGCTCACGTTTAAAGCATCCGTATTAAAATGCAAAAGTAGGCTTAAAGTTGATTTTGACAGTATATATAAATAATTTTATAATAATTACCATTTATATGGCCCATGCATATACAAAAAGTAGCATTTAATATGAAATTTAATATTATTATTGCGTAGTAAAAAATGATAAAATACAAAAACTATAATTAATAATATTTTAGGCCTAAATTTTTATTACATAATTATATATAAACATATTAATTAATAAAATGTGCAATTATTTTGTATATTTTTAAATTCTTATATTTTAATTGTTATGCGGTCATTAAAAAATAAAAATAAAAGTTAATTTTAGCGAAATTTTAAAAAATATAATTTAAAAAAACAATTTATTATATAAACATTAATCATTTATTAATATATACATATTTTTAAGAGAAATTTAAATGCAGAAATATAAAATAATAAATAATTGCATTGAATTTTATAATAAAATAAATGTAATTAAAAGTTTAGTGTTTATATGAAAAGGAATATAAAAGTAATAATGAACGTAATTATATGAAACGACCATTGATTGCAAATAATCGATCGCATAATGTAATTCGTTTGCGTTGAGTCTGAATCATTCTCTCATCGCATTTTGGTTTATTCATTAATCCATTTTTACTGAGATTTTCATTCTGCGAAAGGCCATTATATGTCATTTCATTTTCATTAATAGCCTCATGACCCATCTCTATTTCTGCCATAATTTGCATATGAACAGCCGTATTCTCTGTGATTTTTATTTAAGTAATTTATTCACTTAATTCTAATAATCACTTTAATATCAAATAAATTAAATAAATTACCGAAATTTTGCATTTTGCATTTTCTTTTAAAGAATTTTAAATATTTTATTGCATTGTAACATATACTTTCGAAAACATTAGCATTTAGTACATTATGGAAATGAGTATTATCGCCGATTGGTTCATTATGCTGCAAATACTTTAAATAAAAATTTAGTAAAATATAAAATTTAAGTATAGATATAACATTTATTATGTTTTTCTAAAGAGAATTTTATTTCTAATCTCACATTAAATTCACTCTCATAATAACCAATGGAATTTGATGTAAATACTATGGGATGACGGAAATCATAAAATGAACTATTTTCACATATACTTTCATAATGATTAAATTGAAATTCGCCTCTGTCCATTTCAGTACAATCGGATAATGATTTTCTTTTAAAATCCGTTTCATACAGTGTTTGAACGGAGATATCTTTTTTAAGAATCATATCAATATCTGGGGTTTGAGTAAAGGCATCACAAACATATGAATCTCTCAGTTCTTTATCCGTTTCCGTTATTTTATCATTTTTGAAAACATCATATATTTGAATGTTTTTACATAAATTAATTTCGAAATTATTTGAATCGCATTTTCTGTTTACATTTGAGATAAGTCTTTCAGATAATGATTGAGAATTATCTTTTAATAAATTATGTTTCGAATTAACAATGGGCAAAGAATGCGCAAATTCGGGCATAAACGAAAACGGACGTACGGAAGAACATGGCATAGGTTTTGAATGATTTTTAGCATTTTGAGACATCGATTTAAAAGCGGTATGTGCACCTTTTAATAAATAACATTATAATTAATATTTTCATAAAATTAAAATTACATAAACATAATGAATTTATTGAATTTCGTTCCATTTTATTTTACGATAAAATTTTCAAAATTAATTTTTAATTTATTTTAATTTATTTATTGTGATTTAAGAATAAAAATTATATTATTATTAAAAAACACGCGATTATTTTATATTTTTGAATATATTAATTAATATTAATATCGTGACATTAATGATCATTTTTATTATAATAATAATTATTTTATTTAATGTAAAATAAATTGAAAATATTCGTGTTAAATGCTAATATTAATATAAATTATAATATTATTTATTTTTATTTTAATTAAATTTTGTACATATATAAAATGCTGAATTTAATTTCATCGCCCGTTTTTATGCAATATATTACATTACACTCAAATATATTACATATGTAAATAATTATCATTGATAATAGTATAATTTAAAAGTAAAAATAATGTACAGTAAAACTTCTTTACACCGGTTCTGTAAAACGAAATCCTCCTTAGAGCAAACATGTGTTCTGTCGACCGATTTCCTTCCATAGTCTTAACATTAAGGGATACCTCTAAAATGATGATGCGACTGATATTTCCTAAATGCATCAAAAGAACCTTTAAATGAACACTTTTAAATTAATTTCCCTAAAATTTGACATAATTCCTTTAAAAATTAAAAATTTTCATTTTTAATCAAAATATTTATACAAAAATTGAAGCATATGTAAGTTTAATCGAAAATAATAAAAATTTTATTTACAAAATTTTCTAAATACAATCTCTTAAAAGAAATTAAAAATAAGATATTAAAGTACACTTTTTATGTTATAATGGGATTTTTCATTTGCGCATTCGTGAACTTTGGGCATATAATCTTAAAATTACTCATCAAAAGAATCAAAAAAATACTATGGGCATAAATGCATAGAACTTATAGCTTTGCCTGTAGATGGGGACAAAATTAGAACACAATGATTTTTGAGTTTATAAATCTCTAAAACTATAAGAGATGCCGATTTAAATTTCAACATTTAAACTTTTAATTTTTTAAATATATCTTTTAATTAATTAATTCATTTACATTACATATAAATGTTAAATATTATATATATTTGTTGAAACACTTAAAAGATATAGAAAAATTTCTAACTATAATATAAACTATAAATAGTGTTACATTTTAGTTACGCAATAAGTATAACTTTTTGTATTTAAATATTGAGTAATATTTATAAAATTTTAAAGGAATAAAACGTCACTATTAATTAATCATTTTTTGTGGTCAATCAATGTATGGACACGATGATTTCCGATTAATCGGAGTTTTCCTTTGAGATTCCGCATTATTTTTTTGCCATTTTCGTTAACGTTTTTCATTGAAATTTTTGTCCATATTTTGATCATGGATTTTACAGATTTATCCGTTTCCTTTTTTTTCAGGTATTTTCATTTGTATAAATCCCAAATAATGGCGATGAACCGTGCCTGAGGCAAATTAGGGGCGTTTTCATTTTTCTTTATAAAATCAGTTTTTTTCGATTTTAGAAAATTAATCCCATTTTTATGGTAATGGCATGAGGCCATGTCCATCGACAATATTATATCCTTTCGATTATAATATTCAATAATTATCAATTAAAGGTAAAAAGTGCGATTTTAAGCATTTTTTATGGTCCATAGTTTTAGAGATTTCACAAAATGCTTTAAAATGCGACCGTATTCATACAGATATTGGCATATCAAATATTTTTTGAAAATTTTCGATTTTTTCTTTATTTTATATTCAATGGGTATTGTGTCAATCATCATTTTTAAGGTCCGGTTTATTATATTAACAAAATATGGATTTAATACATGAATGGCATTGTACATACACTCTATCAAATTTGATAGGGAAATTATTTTAATTCTAATCGATTCTAAATTTAGTTTAAATTTTATAAATTATTTATTAGTTTTAAACTGAATACGATTTTTGAAATATATTTTTATATGCATATGATAACGTTAAACGCAACAAAACCGGTGCCGGTAATTTCATAATATCAACAAATGATAGGAAAAATATTTGAGCATATAATAAATTTATCAGATTTTTATGTCATTTAATTTAATTGTGATTTAATTAAAACTTTATTTACTTCAAATTTGGCTATTCTTGGCAAAGCTAGTGTTAATAATAGTGTATAATTGTGATATAATTACTTAGTCTATGTACTGTAATAAAGCATTATAAATTGTGATTAAAAAAAGCTTAAATGCTCAAAATTTTAAAAATATTTGCAAAGATTAAAAAAATTATAATTCTAAAAATTTGTAATTCACAAATTTTAATACTAATTTTGCTTTCTTCATTATAATATGGTTGAATACCGTAAAAATTTCAATAAACTCCCTGGGAGTTTATTAATTCGAAGGACCCAAAGTTTGAGCGTATATTAGATGTGGGTATTTATTGAAAGTTTAACGATATATTTAATTTCATTAATTTTTAACAATAAATTAAAAGAAATTATTTTTAAAAATAGTTTTTAATTATTTAATTATAATATAATAGACTTTTATCATAATAAATTGGTAATCAAATTTTGGTAATTATTATTAATTAAATTTATTTTATTATAAACTGAACATAAATATTTAAATTAAAATTATTATAAAAATTGAATATAAAATAAAAAATATATTTAGAGTTTTTTAAGTTTTTATAAATATGTCGCTGAACATACATGAATGTACATAACATTATTATAAAAATATTTACAGAGCATAATGAGAGAAAATGAATAAAATTTAGAAATAAATAATAATTAAGTGTAAACGCAAAATCCGTGTTTTTCTTATAAAAGATTATAATAGAAAATCCCTAAATAATAAAGACGATTGAACATTAAGAATAGCAAATGGTAGTAAATAATACAATAATAATAGAAAAAGTTTTTGTATTTAAATGACTTTCAATAGTAATTCGCTGTATTCATATCCAATCAAAAGTAAATGAATATACTTAAAGATACAATGTTTTAGTGTTATGTAAATATAAAAAATGTGATAATATTTTAATCATATAAACATTTGAAATTTAACATTAAATGAAATTAAAAGAGCAATTAATATTGATGATTCTAATGATAGATTAAATTCACATTATTTATTATTTAAAAGTGAATATTTAATAAATAAAAGTTTTAAATTTGCCTATGGCCATACTCAAGAAATTGCAAACATTTTTAAATGATTAATAAAATTAATTTTTATCATCCGAATGTTTATATTTACTTTATATTTACTTTTTACTTTGGATTATATAACATTATTTAAATTATATATGTATATATAATAAAATGGTTGATATATTGATATACTTTATGAATATTGAATATTTCTAAACAAAATATATAATGAAATAAACTTACATATGAAAATGCATTCATCATATGCATACATACATATATAAGGATAATGGTAATATGAAAAGTCTTTATGTTGTCATGGATACGAATCAATTGAGATGTATTCATTGAGTGAATGAGTGAATGATCAAATGTTAGCATAGGCATAGTCACAGTCACTGATGTGTGCATCCCAAAGCTTTACCATTGCATACCCTTCTATTTGTGTGCACGTGCTATGTACTTAATGCTTATGTTATGCTTTTGCATTGTTAATTTACCATTCTCTTACATTCTCTACATTCATATTTATAATGTTTTTAGTGCTTTCATAAACTTTATTTGTATTTTAAATTATTTTATCATTAAATTTGATTATTAACTATAAACTTTTCAAAAATATAATCATTATATAAAAATGTATGAAAATTAAATTTAACGTTTATATGTTTGTGTTTTAAAATAAATTTAATAAAAAATGTCATAATTAAAGATTTCTTTTAAATTTTTTATATTAATAACTTATAAATTAGTATTACATTTTTTGGCTCATATTTAGAATGAATTATTAACTTTTATAATGAGTAAGTAATTGCTATTATAGTGCTGTGATGCATTAACTTAATTTTAATCTCTTAAAAAGCGATAAAATTATATTATAAAATTTTATTAAAATTCTCATACGAATATTGTTTTATATTTTACTGTAAAATTTTCATTTAAATAAAATTGTATTTATATATAATATTTAGTTTATGAAAAATTTTCTTAATTAATGCGTATTTTTTAAAAAAATCATTTTATAAAAGATTTCAAAATTAAAAGTTGATTTAAAAGTTAATTTAAAAGTTAATTTAAAAGTTAATGCAAATAATTATAATTTATTGTAAAATGAATAAAAAGGTACTCAAAATTTCGATTTTTACATAAATCAAAATGCTCCAAAAGTTTTTGACATCATATTCTTCATAAAATCAATGAATAAACGTACGAAACAAATTTTATAAAATAAAACAAAAAATATATAAATGAAATTCAAAATATTTATTAAAAAATTCATGATAATGACGGAATTTTAATCATTTTTATTATAGATATGTATGAGTTAAGTATTCCTAAGGTTTTATTTTTTTAATATTTAAAATTATTATAAAAAATTAATTTTAATTAAAAATTGCTACGGTCAGTCGAATGAGAATAAAAGGGTTTATGAATGATGTATATAGGGTTTTACTTTGTAAACTGTGATGTTATAAGGTCTTAGGTTCTATTTTGGGGTATCAAAGAAATGATTTATAAATGCGTTTTGAATTTTTTGTTCGAATAACACTGAGAAAACTTATATCACGGGCATTAGATTATTGTAATGTATGAGTACTTTGGACACATCGTAGGGCATCATAAAATTTAATGATTTTAATTATTTTATAAAAAGTGTATTAACATGTAAATTGTAATTTAAATAATAATTATTTTTCAATTATTTTAAAAATTTTTGGCAAAACATTTTAAAATAATATTACTAATATTTGTGTTTTAGAAATTATGGTTATATGTTTACAAAAATGATCATTTTGACTTTTAGAGGTTTTATTGTATAAAAATTATATAAACATATTAACTCTTATTTTATACATATGCTTTATTATATCAAAAAATTTATATGATTTATCATAATTTAATGCATAATATTACAATTCAAATTATATTAATATTTAGAGATGATCATTTTCGGTCATTTTTCTATTATATTATATATATTATTATATAATTAATCTATAAAATTTTGGGGCGATATATATATATGTATTGTAATATATATAAACTTTAAAGTGCATGTCATATTTATAAAAATAAATAAATGTAATGGTAAATATTTTTGTAAAAAATTAATTATTATTTATTTAACTTTTAAAAAATTGTTATAAACATGGTATGAACTTTATGTAAGAAATATAACAAAAAATCTTAATATTTCTGTAGAGTTAAAAAATTTTGAATTTGAAAATTTTATGGGAAATAAATGTGTTTAAAAAACATTTTTATGCCGCAAAATAATGATTTTTCTCAAAATGAACGATTAAAATCGTCTCTATTTATGTTTATGAAAAATGTTTTTTACACGTTTTTACAAATGTTTTTTCCAAAGTCACAATATATTTATATTATGTATATAAATACATAAATTATATAAAATATAAAAAAAATAAAAGCCAAAATGTGTAAATTTATTAATCAAATAATTATGCATTTATTTATTTTTATAAAAAATATTGAAAAATATTAACAAAAAACAGTCGAACCAAAGACGGAAACGGAAACTTTTTACATAAACACTATGCATAAATAGAACATCCGAACGGACAATTTTTATATTTTTGTTTTAAAAATTTTGTTTTAACATTTGCAATAAAATGTCCCGTCACTGCGGTTACTAATAGATTCAGTCGCAGAGAAAGAACGGTACCAACACTGTTATAGACTTAATGTAAAGTTATTTCAAAATTCAAATCACGAAACGCTCAGAAAATATCTATAGGTCATAGGTCAATAATCACAAATACAAAACCAAATGTTTTTATCATAAAAGATAGGGTCACAATTAATTTTCAAAGTTAAAAATTTAGAATATTTTACGGAAAATGTAAAAATTTTTAAAAACATTTCATTATTAAAATATTACAGCATATTGATTAAACGCATTATATAATGCGTTTAATAATACAAACGATGTGACTACAAATTACTAATGAATATGAATATAATTCAATTACAAAATTACTCTTCGACCTCTATCACGAGCTGTAATAATAAAATAATATAATAATCAAATATTAATAAAGAATATACTGTTTTTGGGTTTAAATTGTCATTTTCTATTTTGGCTGATATTTCAGTGAATTGGTAATATCATTCGCTAATTTTATTCACAAAATTTCTTATAAATACAGTTACTTATATGTACAGTCGAACTTCCCTAAGACGGAATGTTGGTCCGCTCTCAAATTCACTATAGAGTTAACATTAGTCGGTACCTCCTTAAGACGGAAACTGACACCTTTTCACTAAACACATATAGTAAATAGAACCTCCGAACGGACATGATTTAATTTTTTAAAATAACATGTGTTTTAATTATATAATAAATACAGTGAAACCTCCAATTACGGGCACCTTTCTTAAGCGGACACCTCCTTTAAGTGGTCAGTTATTTTGTGACACAATTTACTCCGCCCATAGACTTAACATTAGAGTGAAACTCTGTTAACCGGACACCTCCTTTAAGCGGACACTTAGTTTGTTGCAAATAGGTGTCCGCTTAAGAGAGGTTTCACTGTGTATATATATATATATATATATATATATATATATTGACGCGTTTTTGCATATTATTAAATACGTTCACTATAATTGACTTATTTTTAATTAAATGTATAAAATAATACATTTAAATAATAAATTAATTTTAATAAAATCATGGATTTTAAATAAAAAATTAATGCATAAAATAACATAAACATGCATATTATGCTTTCCATAGAACCCCATGTATAGTTTAGTTTGGATCACCATGTACATAATAATTTTTTGAAAGAAATTTCGTATCCCCTCATATTTTATTGCATTTTTGACTTACAATTTTAAGGAAAATTCTTAAAATCGAAAAATTCCTCATTTATTCGGGAGATTCGGGATTTAAAATAAAAATGCATAAATTCGGGAGAATCGGGAGCAACAAAAGGGGTTTCAAATGTCCTATTTTTATGTGATTCGTGCATAACCACTAAATTCCTGAACTTTAAAAGATACCATTTTAATCGGGATAATCCCGTAGATTTGTGGCTTTAAATATAACATATTTAAATAAAAATATTAAAAATATATTAATTTATTGAAATGAATGTTAAAATATTTATATTTTGATATTTTCTGCGGATTGTCCCAAAATGCAAAGAATGAAATATCTTTTCTGCGGATTATACCGGTTGAGATTGATACGGATTAGTATTTTTTCACAGGTGTGAGATTAAAAAGTTAATCCCGAAACACAATGGTTGCGAATTATCTTTCCTGCGAATGGTAACAAAATCGTAATTTTTATTATTAATTCGCTGTGAATGCGGTAATATTATTAAAAAATGTACAGAATTAAATGATTTAATTACAATTTCAATTGTAAATAATGTTAAAATGTTCAAATAAACATCATTGGGTGTATATTTAAATATTAATAAATACAAATTTTCAAAAAATGGCATTTTTTACCAAAACCTCCGTAAGACGGACACATACCCTGCTCCCAATCGATTAGGGAGGTTTGACTGTATATGCAAATAAATGTGCGGAGTGTCAAAAAAATCGTGAATTATCTAAAGTATATCATAATCTCACAATGTATGTCCATTATAAGATTAAAATTAAACTTAATTTTACTTTTAATTTTAATTTAAATGTGTGTATGCATATTTCATAGTTAAATTGGTTCACGTCATTTCAGTGCCTGACAATGTTAGCGCAGTGCATTTTTCTGCTTTTTTTGGGCAGAATTTGCTTTTTTATTGTTTTTTTAAACATTTTTTGAAAATATTTATTTTAAAAAAAATATTTTCAAATTTTTTTCATATTTTTAATAATTTATTTAATAAATTGCATTTTTGAATTATCCAATTTTAGTTTTTTATTATCATTGTTTTTTCAATTGAATATGTCATTTTACGTTATATATACCAATCGAAGTTTATACCATATGTATGACTATAAAGTGAGTTCAACGAGCAAAATAACGCGCATATGTACATGTGTACATATGCGCATTATTGTGCGCATTGAACTCACTTTATAATCATACATACTGTAATAGTTTCGCATATGAACAGAGTGTCTAAAAAAGTATAAAAGTATGTTAGGCGCTGAAATGGTTTGGCGCTGAAATTAACGGTATAAGAGTTTTGTTACTTAAATATTCAAAATATTTGAAATCATTATTATTTCAATATATTTAATATTTAAAAAAAGTTAATTATTTACTATAAAATATTAACATAATAATTGACTTTTTTATAGAAAATTTAAAAATAAAATTTGAAATGTTAAAAAATGACGGATCAGACAAAAGACGATACTCAGAGTGTACCTCATGGTGAAATGGATGCTCTTCTTTTGGGCAAAATTAATGTATGTTTTAAATTAGAAATTTTTATTCTTTAATCTGATTTTATATAATTTTAAAGTTCGATTCAATTTAATATTTATTAAATTATAATTTATTTTATAATATTAATAATTTATAATAATATATAATAAATAACATATGTAATGCATTAATATATATTTAATAGGGACGGGCAATATACAATTAATGTATTATACATCGTGTATTAAATATACATGTATAATACAGTGCGTTCAGGGTTAAGGTTTACCCAGTACCGGCGCCCTGTCAGGCGCCTGCACTGAGTATATATAGTATATATAGCACTAGCGCTTGTACCGAGTAAACCTTAAGCTTGAACGTACTGTACATGTGCAATACAAAAGCCTTTTTCCCATACAATACACACATCACGATTACTCAAAACACGTGTAAATTGATTTTATTTAATTAAATAAATGTTAAATTTAGTATATCTGTTAATTTATATTAATTATGAGTAAATCTAAGCCTAAATTCGTTTTTTGGAGTATTTTTCCTCAGAATGCTTTTTTGGCATTTTATGACTTTTTTCTTTTTTGATATATTACGATATTACGTTTTATGCCTTTTTTAGTGTTTTGGCGCATAAAACGATTGAAACATTGTTATTTTTTGCCATTTTTAGATTATATGCCTCAAAATATAGTAGGGTCGGCATATATTAAAAATATACTATACATATACAGTATGTTATTCGTTATATGCATGATTGTAACATGTACATATGCGCATTATTCTGCGCATTGAGCTGCATATAACGAATAACATACTGTATAATACAACATATGCATTGTAATATTATACAGTATAACATAATACAATTGATAATTTTGTTCTTATATTTTCCCATATTCCTAATATTTTTAAGTATATTTTATAAGTGATCAGACAATAAAAATAATATATCATACTGTTTTACTTCACTTTTAAAACCCTATTATTTAGCACGGGTAAGCACATTTAAAGAACTTTTAAAAACCAAAATAAAACGGGGAATAAAAGATAAGGGTCTTATACCCCGGGATTTAAGACTTCATTTATGCTTAACTCAAGATATAAGATAAGGGTTTAAAAAATGAGGTAAATCGGTATGTATACTTTAGGATGTAATAAAGTTTTAAATAATAATATAATTATTTAAAAATATAAAACGAATTCATTGTAAATTGTGATATATTTTCTTAAAACAAATCACGTATTTACACGTGAGTGTATTATAAAGTTCGGGTCAAAACGTTAACACACATATTGTGCCTGAGGTTAGGTTAATCACGAATTGTAAATTGCACATTATGAATTCGCGATTTAAGCGGAAATTATAAAAAAATCTAAAAAATAAAATTGCATTTTAAGATAATTAAATATTAAAATAGACATTTTTACTTTTTTTATATGCACTTTCAAAATGGTTAATATACTAAACATGTCAATAATATGACGCCATATGTAAAGGCAGAAATCAATCATCATCAAATGAATAACTTTATATATTATTTTTTATACGGATTAAGTTAAGTTAAGTTAGATTATGGTAATTTATGTTTAGGTCAAAATATAATGAAAGCGTAACCATCGTAAGTGTAGAGGTCAGTGATGTTCAGATCTATAATTTGTGTAAATACTTTGGAAATACGGAGATACTTAAATAAACATGGCGTCATTCTACGAACGTTTATAGTATATTTATTCACTTATATTTGAGTAATTTTTGGGAACAAAATTAATCCCTCATTTAAGCAGAATAATACATTCCCATTACTGAGGTTTTTAAATATAAATTCACTTAAATCTCTATGACGGAAAAATTTCCTGATATCGATTTACTTTCATAGATTCAAAATTAAAGAGAAATTCTAAAAATCAGAAACGGACAATTTTTTGCTAACGAATAGTATTACTAAAACCTTGACTTACATTTGATAAAACTTTTATCCAAAATATTTATCATTAGACTAAAATATTTAATATAATTCAAATATTAATTTATTAAATGTTTATTAATGTATTTTAATCAAACTAAAAACTTTTAAAAAATATGTTTTTAAATTTTCAATAATAAAGTACATATTTTGTGAAAATACTTTAAATTTAAAATTTTTTATTAAAATATGATGTTAAAATATGTATTTTTATATACCATATATACCATATATTGGAACGGGCGTGGCTTCGTTGTCGTTTCATTTATTGATTAGAAATATTTTATGATTGTCGTCTTGTTAATATCATATTTCTAGTCAATTAATAAGACGACAAAGAAGTCAAGCCCGTTCCAATATGACGCCGAACCACGGTAAATATTATAGTAAAAGTCGGTTTTAACTTTAAAACTAAATTTTATTGTAAATAATATCCTATATGTGGTGTGTACACTAATTACATCAAATAATGTAAATTTAAACAAGTGCTTTTAAAGTATATATTTAACTGTGTGTTTAAATTTCATGCTTTGAAATAAAATTAGGGTTGGGAAAATTACGTAATAATCTTTTTGGGTGTAATATTACGGTAATATTACGTAAAATGCCGTAAAATGCTGTAATAATCTGTAAAATTCTATTTTCAAAGCATTTTATTTTATTTTTTATTATTTAAATATTAATATAATTTATATCACTGTCATTTTCAAAAGAAATTATATTTAAATTTTTAAAATTAAAGAATGTAATGACCGAAAATG
>JAQIXB010000956.1:0-12918 GCA_034697405.1 Mesoplophora pulchra | reverse complement strand
GATTATATTTTATTTTTAATTTTAATATGGCACCGGTATTAGGATATTGGAATATGCGCGGCGTAAGTTTTTATTTATATTATGAATTAAAATATTCTTTTATTTTTATAAAAATATAGTTTTAAAATCACAAAAATATTAAATTATGAATAATGTATATTTTGAAATTTTTAAAATTGAATTACAAAATATGGTCTCTCATTTATTCATATATATATAAATATATATAAAATTACAATTTAAATATATGCATTTATAATATTGTCATTTAATATATTTTACATGTAAAGTTAGCTCAACCGATGCGTACACTCTTAAAGCATGTAAATGTCGATTTCGAAGATAAACGATACGATTATAATAATACCGATGAATGGAAAAATGAAAAATTCACTTTAGGATTGGACCTCCCAAATGTATGCATATATTTTCTATTATATACAGTGTTTTCTGCCTTTATATTGCTCACGTGACTGCATTTTGAATGAAAATAGGTAAAAAATGTCTATAGATTTTTTTAAAAAAATACATAAAATTATCAATTAATAAATTAATTAAAAAATAATTACTTTTAAGCCTAAAGAGCGAATTTTAAGTTAAATTATAGCATATATTTAATTGTTAGGTACAAATTCAATTGCAAATAATGCTTTTGGAATTTCACTGTTATATTAAAGTGTCAAAATAATTTTATAATGAGCATTTTAAGTAAAGTTTATTTTGTGTTTTTTACCTCAAAAAAGATAATTTAAAGAAAAAATAATTTCCTAACACTTACGGTAAATTTGGGCCGTCCCCTTTTATTGTCATTTACGTCATACATAGAGATATGCGCCGCAAAACGGTTAATTTTTGGGAAATTTTATAGAACACCGATGATGGGTGCCGCCATTACTATTTTTAGCACTGAATATACTATGACTATTTAAAGAACGATATTATCAAAGAATGTTTAAATGACGTGTTTTACTGATGTTATTCTTTTATATTTAGACCTGTCCAAACTACCACGTATGACCTAACCTAACCCAACAGGATTAAGATAAAGAAATCGTATATTATAATGATAATATCAATTATAAAGAGACGGCGCACATCTCTGCATCATCGGTGTTCTATAAAATTCTTCCCAATTTTTTTATGTCTGAATTGTCCGGATACGATCATTATATTGATGCACATATTACTCTGTTAAGTTAGGTTTGGTTAGGTTAGGTCTACGTGTTCTTTGGTTTAAATCATTAATCCAATCATTAATCCAATATAAGCTTATCTTTTGAGACATATAATATAAATCACGCGATTAAAGATAATTAAATAAATTTAAAATAATATAAATATCAAAATAAAAATGTAAATTATAAATTAATTTTAAAAAAATTCTAAAAAAATTATTTTAAAATAAAAATTTCATAAAAAAGCTGCCGTATTATATCGATGGAAATACTAAAATCACTCAAAGTTTAGCGATACTCCGATATTTGGGCCGAAAATACCAATTAAATGGAAAGAGTGATGAGGAACTGATTCGCATCGATATGACTGAACAACAATTTAATGACATTAAAGGATCGTTTTATAAAGCGACGAATGACCCCTCAGGTCAAAAGGCCAAAAGCGATTGGATTAATGTCACATTAAACGATTATATGAAACAATTGAGTGCTTTTCTCGGACCGCGGCCATACTTTGCGGGTAATAACCTAACATATGTGGATTTTATGGCATACGAATTTCTTGGAATGTTCAATTTTATCGGAGAAAAAGTTTTGGGACAATATCCTAATTTAGTTCAATTTTTGAAGCGTATGGATTCATTACCGAATGTGGCAAAATACAAAGAATCATCTGATTATATGAAATATGGTGACGGTATGCTCTCCCAATGGATTTGAATTTTAAAATTAATAAAAAGTTTTAATAAAAAAAATTTATTAAATATAATGCTTAAATTTTTAGTATATTTATATATAAAATACAATCATTTATGTATGTAAAGTACATATACTTTTATACATCATACCTTTCGGTTAACTCAATGCATAACCTAAGGCAGAGTCATGGACATATTCAAAGGCACGATTCACGATAATGGTGTCACAATTTTAAGAGTAAACACATGATCCTTTTCGCATTATCATCTGTCGGCTCAGACCACCTTTTGTCTACCGAATTGCGATTATCTGTGCGGGTCCATGGTCGTCCTCTTTGTTCTATGCTGAGAAAAACAACAAAAAAGACAGCACACCGTACGGGATTCAAAATCACTATTCATGGTTCTATGAGCGTGGTCTATAAACACTGTGCTATGGATACTTTTATATCGGAGTCACAGAGAAAATGATGAAAGACTCTTTCAATATTACACTCTTTAAAAGTTACTAATTTCTTTAAATAGGGCTAAGTTGAGTTAGGTTAGGTTAGGTTAATGCGAATAAATGTATGATTAAAAAGGATAAAAAACGTATATTCTTTATTAAGGGGGTTAAGGCTTATATATAGTCATGAGACGGTAGAACTTTAGTATGAGGTTCAAATGCGATCGGGTGACCCGATTCGGGTCAAATGGTTTTGTAGACTTTAATGAGAGGTATTTAGGTTTAGAATGGCTTTTTGCAGAAACCTAAAAGTTCCTGTGTTATAAACTTTTAAAAACTCATTTTCCCATAGGAGCCAATTTGATAATTTTTGGTTATATGGGCTCTAAAGGGTTAATATGTATTAATTTTAATTATTATTTATAATTAATTAATAATTATTAATTAATATAATAATTGATTAATTTACAATGAAAAGTATACGATTCATAGAAAGGCATGTAATTTCCATTGAAAATGTTAAACAAATTTTTTCTTATATATTCCTATGGAAAAATAAATTTTTAAAAATTCATGGCTCCGGAATCTTTGAGTATCTGCAAAAAGCCATTTTTTCTTTAAATATCTCTCATTATACCATATGACCTTTGACCCGATCGCGATTGTTCCATATATTCAATATGTGCGAAAATTAAATTTATAATGAAATTATAATGAAAAAATGTAATTAAAAATATGCGCATTTTTAAATGACGCATTATTATTGATGTGATAAAATTGAGATGTCACCATATATGCGTATATAATGCCATTCACATACATGTATAGTGCCTCCACATACACATAACACAATCATATATTCATTGTGATTTCGCCATTTTCGAATCATTCACATATAATACAATTGTGTTGATACTAAAGTCTAAAGAACAGTATTTTCATATTTAATTAATCACATTTTTAGCCATTTATTTAGTGAGTGATTCACTGTGAGAGACATTATTCATTAAATCACAGTGTAATTGTGTTTCGTGAGTGTGTTAATTGTATTATTACATTCACAAAAAGGGATCATCAAATAGAGTGTTGAGCCGTGAGGTGAGAGTTATGCCCATAGTAATAGTAAAGGAATAGCAAAGCCCAAACCCATTGAATGGCATTTAAATATGAGAGACATTCAACTCTCATCCCATCTTTGTTCGATTCACTCATTAACTCAGCCTTTAAATACCATTTCTAAATGTGATTCTCATATTTTCTTTTCTTTTATTTTCGTAAATATTTAATTCTCTGAATTCTTTGGAATTTCATTTTAACATTTCTTTTTTATCATTAATGCATTATACGAACATATTGTCTCTGTACTCATGTATTATACATTATATGTATGTGTGCATATGACCCGATGATGAATTATGTGTTAACCATGATCATGATGACAGTACATATGCATACATATTACTCATTAATTACATTTATACATATACTAAAATACATGATATTAGTAAATATTGCGTTTTAATTGCCATTTAATGAATTTATTTTAAATAAAATTCACTAATTTATGAATGAATGTTAACATATAATATGAAAGAATAAATGAATTAAAAAATATATAAATAATATACTAATGAAATACTAAAAATGGTGATTTGATATGTGAATAGGGAGCACTTTTCGTTCCCTTCGGATACATGATAATTCAATACTCAATGAATCTGTGGTCAGTATGTCATCAGTTTCGGGTCATGCTTCAAAAGGGGAGAAAAACACAGCCAAACAAAAGTACAGCGCTCTCAATATAAACAATCTCTATAAAGGCAAAAGTCTCGAAAATCCAAAGACGTCGAGTGAGTGACCACTGACCAATGACTATAATTTCGTAAAATGCTATAATATGCTCTTATAATTGTAGATAATGCTCCCAAACATGGTTTACAGTCATTGGGTAAAGTTGGCGCGGGGCGCCGTATGCCCCCACCTGCGAATTTACCATCTTTAAAGAGTCAAAACTCAGGAAATAACTCAAATATCAGTTTAGTTCCGAGCGGAGGTCAGGGATGGGGTCAGGGCAAAGACGAGGACAGGTGAAATACGCTTTTTCATTGTTATTTGATTGTTATGTTGAAATAGGCATTTATCAAAGATGATGATGCTTTTATTTTTAGTATAAATTATAATGAATTAAATTTACAGTGCGGTGACACCACATTCACAACCATCATGTTCTTCATCAGCGATAATACCATCACAGAGTGTTTCACCACAACCGACACCAGTGCCGGTCGCATCCGTTGCAAATGTCAATGTAAATGTAGGGGTATCTTCGGCGGCATTAAGAACGTGGAGTACTATAACAGGGATAGGAGAGGATGGTGGTCCCTCAAAGAACTTCTTAGCCCATCAGTCGCCGTTTTTTCCTCAGGAATTCCCGAAATTAGCTGGTGGCTGTGCCCCTACGGACGCCACCATAAAGCCAAATGTAGAGATGTCGTACGGTCCCGGACCGAGTTTACGTCCTCAGACAGAAGGCAGTTGGGGCAGAGGCACCCTCCCGCAGCAGGGAATTGCTCACGGAAACCCGCAACAGAACAGTGGCAATGGCGTAAACGGACAGCCGACGATGACACCGCCTCTGCCCGATTCACCCGTTCAGGTGATGCCGCGGGGACCATACCCTCCTCAAATGAGTGGAATTTTACCATTACCGAATCCCGTTACGATGGGAGGAAACGCTAATGTTAATGTGGGCCCGAATATGATACCACCATCAACAATGGGCGCCATTCAACAGTATAGAATGATGCCGCCTTATGTATGACTGCATTTTTTATATATCATATTTTATATTAAAATACAAAAATGCTAAAATTTAGGTATACCCCGGACGTGGTCCTTATCCGTTATATGCGAATATGCCACAAAATTTTCATCAATTGCCTCAGGGGTCAATGCCCATTCAAAGGCCGCCACAGCCACAACCACAGCCTTACTATACTGATGCAAGGTATGGACACACTGTATTTTATATCCATTATTTTATTATATTATGATGATTGAATGACGACTGAAATTTATGCGGACATAACATTTCATCACCCACTGTTTTCTGAGAATTTTATTTATTTTAAAATATAATATATTTAAATGTTCATTATTAAATTGTGCTAAATTTTGCAGATCACGCGGTGTTCGGCCTTTGGAAGAAGACAATTGTCAAAGACCCGCGCCTCCAATAATCAGTGATAAGGATCTGAAAGGCTTCGATGAGATCCTTGAGAATGAAGTTGTGTCTGACGGTAATTGGGCCGCCGCAAACACCGAAATCGATTACAATGCCAAAATCGTGTTTAGTGATGATGAAGAAACTCACGAATCTAATGACGAACCGCGCGAACGTAATGATAAAAAAACAAAAGTCATTCCTTTGGATGAGAATTGGAATCCACGCGATTATGACAAAGATGACCGACAAAAGTTTCGAATAAATCAGCCTCAACAATGGCAGCATCAGTCAAATGCTCGCACTCTTCCACATGATTTTCAGCACGGAATGTATCAAAGACCGTCACGTGGGACGGGACAAAATTTCGGGCACATTCGGTCATCGCGGTCCGAACTGACCGATGAGGATGAGTTATGGCGTCAGCGCAGTCGACAATCTTCGGATGAAATGAATGCGGCAGTGGTGCGTGCACGTGCCCGGAGAGAAGAGGACGAAAAGAAAATAGAACAGAGTAAAATGGCAGCACATGAAAAACTTAAGGAATTAGAAGCAAAAGCAGCATTAGCGAAGAAAGAAAAGGATAATGTCGATGCTGAAGAACGTTCTCGAAGTGAGAGCCGTGATGATAAAGGATCAGCATCACGATCGGCATATTCAAATAATTCATATAATTCAGTGAAACAATTTACAAAGAATGTCCCTCCACGATTCCAGAAACAGGCGGAAATGATGCGACAACAACAGGCTAATCAATCACTGCATTCACCACCATATGATCAAAGATACGGCGTCCCTTTTGGACATGACTCTGAACGCATTACCCCGGGTTTTGTCAGTGTTAATCAAATGACAGTGACAAATCCACCATCGAACAAAGCCTCCATTAGTGATACTGTGAGACCCGATAGTCACGGGTCCGGTCATGAGATTCAAGAAAATAGACTGTCCTCAGAACAGGAATCACTGCATTTAAAGGATAACCGAAAAGATTCAAAACCGCAGTTTGAAAATTGGAGAGCATCACAAAAGCCTCAGCGCGTCTCAAATTATAGTGATTATAGAGGTTCATGTACAGAATCAAATGAAGTGTCAGATTCCGATAAAAATAAACACTTAAAACGTAATATTAAAGACGAATCAATTAATGAGCCTGTGATAGGACATCACAGACATGAAAATAGAGATAATAAAGCACATGATGATGTGAATAAAGAGAATACATTTGAAAGAAAGCATTTAATAGAGCGTCAGGAGAGCTCTCAAAGTTCTCAGTCTGATAAAAGAAGCACATCCTCAAAGGACGATCTTAAATTTCGTAAATATGAGAGAACCGATTGGGCCGAAGAATGCGATAATGTTTTGCCATTAAATTATAATAAACGCGAATGGCACAGACCTCTCCCCATTACTCAAAAACAATTTGAAAGTTCATTATCAGAACCGATAAAAAAGAATTTTACACCCCTTAAGAAAGGCAATGATCATGTCAGTATTAATCCATCTGTGAACGATGATGTCATTAAAGAATCAATTGAAAAAGATTCAAATAAAGAACGCCCAAAAGTTGAGGTTTTAAGAAAAGACCCGACACCACCGCCTCAACCATTAGTTAATGAAAAAAGTGCAGAATTACAAAATGACGATGAAAAAAATAAAAATAAATCGAATGTTAATAAAGAGGCATTTTCCGATGTGAAAAAAGATAATCGTGATAAAGATAAAGATCGTGATCGACATTCTGATATTTCACGCGATGAAAAAGATAAAAATTTAAAAGATGATCGTAATGTACGAAAGAATAACACTAATTCCCGATATGATAATTATCATAATCGTAGCCGTGGATATCCGTCTGGGGCCGGATATCCAAATGCAATGCCATATCGTGGACGCGGAAGAGAATACAGACGAACACGTGCGAACAGTGATAAAAATTCTCAATCGGAAAAAGCGCGGAGTCCCGGACATTCGCGCGGAAAAAATAAAACACGGAAAAAGTCAAATTCTGAAGAAAGTTCAGCATCTGATGATCATAATACCAAAAAAGAATCACAAAACGAAAATGTTAAAAAAAGTGTCACGAAACAAACATCAGATACAAAAGCTATTGACAAATCAAACGATAAAAATACTGATGTTAAACATTCTATGACCGTCACGGGAAATATATCGAATGAATCGGGGTCTTTACCCGCGCAACGCACGGATTCGCGTCGCGGGAGAGGCACTGCCGCTTTTAAGAGCGGAATTTCCCGAACATACGGTCCGAGTAATTATGGACCTCCGCCCATTCGTGCAGCATTTGGTGATGGAATTAAAAAGGAAAATATTTCTATTAATAAATCGAATGAATATAATCGAAATGATAAACATAAAGAATCGTTTAATGACCATCAAAATAATAGAAATAATTCTTTTAATCAAAATTCTCAGCATTTAAATGTTTCATCATCAAATAGTGCATCCGCAGCAAAAAGTGAATATTCAAGAAACAGCGGAAATCGTAAAAATGTTAATACTATGGGAGGGGGTGATTCAAACAGAGGTCCCAATTCCGGAAACATTCATCGTAATGATTCCATAGCCCCACGATTTCAGAAGAGACATAACACATCTCAACACACTTCAGGCAGAGGCAGGAATTGGAACGATCGACAATTAAAGGGCAATCAAAATGATGACATAGGCAATGATGAATGGGAAACTGCGTCCGAAAGCAGTGATATCGCAGAGAGAAATGAAAAAAGAACCGGTCCCAGAAACTACAATGATTCACGTAATGATAAAAACTATGGTAAAAAATCTGAAAAAAGAACTGATTCTCGACATTATGCTTCTTCGGGCAGTCAACAGTCAAACAATAGTTATAGGGGTAGAAACAGGAACAATATGAGCTCAGGAAATAATCAAAATAATCATCAGCGTAATGGACCCGTAAACAGCTCCAATGATAATGTAACAGTATGTGCATTAAATGAGGTGACACATGATAATCCAAAAGCGATTGAAAATGCCATCACTGATGTTAAAAATCGCGCCAAAACCAATGACTTAGAAATTCACAGCGAAACTGAAGACGGTTTTCAAAAAGTTTCGTATAAAAAACGCAATAAAATTACTGCGCACGGAAATGATAATAAAAAATTGAAATCTGAAGTGAGTATTGATATTCATAATCATTTACATTTTGCAAAAGATTATGATGATATGTTTATAATAATCTGTCAATCCTATGATTTCATTTGATTCAAATTAAAGTTCTGATTTTGTACAAAATTAGCGATTATATTATATTTCAATGAATAAATATTAATTTAATTAAAAATGTAAATTTCAGGCGCTTTTGAAAAAAGATAAACGTCACAATCGACATAATAACATACCCCCGCGATTCGCTAAACAAAAGGATAATTCACGAAAGAAAATGCCGGAAAATTTCGTTTCTGTCACTAAATTATCCGACACTTTCGATTCATTATCCATTGAGAATTCTAATGATGGACCATCATTATCAAAAGAAAATGTAAACGTCTCTAATAATAATTCAAACTCTTTAGTCAATGCATGGACAAAACCACTGAGTCATTCATTGCACACCACTACTAGCAATTCAACTATTACTACAATAGCCTGTCAGAAAGGCAATGCTCAATCAAAGAACCTTAACGACGTTCAGGCATTGAGTGTGTCTTCAAAATCGAGCTCTTTTGATCAGCACGACAGTGGTGTCGATGTTAATGATCAAATGCCATCGACAGCATCATCACAGCGTTCATCACCATCAAATGACGATAATAAAGTGAATACATCATCAGCAGAAACTAATAAAACGATGACATCATCAAATTCAACGAAAGACTCAAATTCAAATGTATGTATAAATGTCTTATATCTTTTGATTGAATTTTTGTTTATGTGAATTTAGAATGATGTTGAAACGGGTAAACCGATCAGTACTGTTATTTATGAGAACACTAAATATAAACAGGAAAACGGTACTCTTTCAAAGTCATTACCCGAAAAACAAAAGGTATATTCACTTTTATTTACAGTATTAAAAGTATACATATTTTATTATTTATTCATTAGGATTTAACTCTCGGTTGTGATGAATTAAATACGACGGTAATAGAATCAAAATCACTGCCCGCGCCTATTGGTACATCGAAAGATAATTCACGAAAAGTAAATTTTCTTTTATTTTAACATTAAAAAAATTAATTTTAAATTTTTTAACTTAAACTTTCGGAAATGTCCCGAAATTGTGACACCGTGCGTTTTCTCATATGCCAAAATCTAAGCATAGCGCAAAGGTGTGCGTATGTATTATATGATAAGCATCGTAAAAACATGATTAAAAATCGCAAAGAATTAAAAGCGCAAAAAGTAGACCCTTTAAACAAATGATTGTTTATTTGGGGGGATATATATTGTGCGATATTGACTTAGTTATTATGAAATAATGAATACTTTTTTTTATTAATATTCATTTTCTTTTAATAAATTACATTTTTATTTAATTTTTAGACTGATTCTTCATCCATTGATAATATGAAATTGGAATTCACATTTAACGAACAAAAGAATCAATCGGTAAATATGACAAAAGTGATCGGACGATCATCGAATTCTAATTTACAATCATCATTATCTCCAATTACCGCTGATGAATTAAATATGAAAATTGCATCCGTAAAAAAAGTGTGGGATCCGATGCCGCCTGTGATTGAACAAACTCATGATGAACATTCTAAAGGTGCATTATTACAATCATACGAAGAATCAAAGATGAAATCGCGTACGATTGGACATAGTGATACACATCTAAATAATCCATCATCGACAGGAAATGGATCATTTAATGCGCAGCGTCCAATGAAAAGTAATGAAATGTCAAATATCGATTCAATGGCTGCGGTTTTGAATAAAACACGACATCAGAATCTTCAATTCACACATACTCAGACTCAACCGATGGCACTTTCGCAATCGATGCATCATCAGACGATGATGTCATCGCAGCATTCGCAGCAATTATCTCAACAGATGATGATGAATCACCATTCACGACAATTGGAGAATATGCGTTCAATTTCTGGAATTCCCCAGAATATGCCTGTGGCGAGTCATATGCCCGCAATTTCGAGTCCTCCCGCAATGTTATACAATACACAACAACAGGTCGCGGCCGCTCACATATATCAGGCGTTTAATCCGCAGATGGACTCAATACATCAGAGCCAAATACGCGCTGTGGTGGCGGCGGCTCAACACTTTAATGCATCCCAAACACCACAGCCTCACTATGGTCAGCAGCATTTAATAGGCACACCTCAGACTAATGCGATGGCACATGCCAATATGTTTATGGCGAATCAAACATCTCATAACGCTGCTGAACAGTACCGTGTGAATCAACAGACATTAGCAAATCTTAAATCACAATTCGTGCACGCATCAAATCCCGCATTACACAACAATGCAGCGCTGCACCATACCATGCCCCAATCATGGGCCACAAATCCACAGCCTCAGGCCAATCCTCAGACTGCAAATTATTATCATCCTCAGTCCCAACAACAAACATCTACTGTCGGATCGACTCTTCATCAGCAGCAACAATACATGTTCAGATCAAAAAAATACTGAACTTTTTCTTAAATGAATGGACCTGAATTATTACACAAAATGTTATCTGAATTATTAATTGAATATATTCGAAGCATATGCTGAATGCTGTTTTTGAACTAAATATTTGACACATTTATTTATCGTTTTTTCAATTTTAAGATAATTCAGTGACAATTATTATGATTAATAATCTTTTAATGATTAATATTTTACTCTCAAAATGTAGATTCGTGTCATATTTATGACAATTATACGATTGTTATTTTCAAATATATTACGACACTATGATATTATAATCAACAAATTATACGCGCTGAGTTTACATTCATATATAATGGCAAATTAATGGTTTTATTTGTATAACAAAAGTATGATAATTATTTAATTGATAATGGTTAATAATAATGATAATCTTTTCTCCTGTTAATGGTAAAATGTACAGTATAATCTAAATTAAGTTTAGTTTTAGGTAATTATACTAATAGCGGCTAAAAGCAGCTTAACTATTCCCGTGTAATCTTAAAACTCTTCCCCTTTATTTTAATGATACATCACATGTAATTTGTGCCGCATTTTTATTTCGATATTCATTATGAATGCGGCATTTACAATGGCACATGTAATAAATGTCTGTAAAAAAATTCGTATTTTAATTTAGTATTTTATTATAATACATCTTTTCCTTCAATAAAATCGAAATGTTAGTATATGTTAGTAATATATTTATTAATATTTAATAAATAAATTTATTAATAAATATATTTATTTATTATTTCATTTACTTTATTGGTGAGTATTTGCATTTAATAAAAATTTCAATTAAAGTATATTTAGAAAATGTTATTTCTTTAAAATTATATTTAACTCTATTTTTATGATTAAACAATCATTTTGATGATTATTTTCATTTATATTTAAAATAAAAATAAAGACATATGATATTTGATATTTGCATTATTTACTCCAAAAGTTAGAGTCATGTTTAAAGTTATTTTAGAGTCATATTTTATTTTTGCAAAATATAAATAAAATATTATACTCATGATATTTAGTCGCAAATTCAGTTACAATTTACATTCATGACCCGAACTCTTAATGTATTCGTAATTACATGAACATTTAAAAGTAAATATGAAGTTTAATATGAGTATACAGTGCTTATGTATTCCTAAAATTTTATGAATTCATAATTGAATATTCATTTAATAAATTTTACTGCGGTTAAAAACGAGAGATGAAATATTTGTAAATGAATTGAGTGATGCTATTGATAAACAATATTTATATAAATAACACATGCATTATAACTATACTTATCCATTTGCGGTGCAAAATTTTACCAAAAAATGTGCTAATAAAAGTGCAAAAATTAGCAAAAAAAGAAAAAAAAAGACTAAAAAATGATTAAAATATGATATTTATAAAAATGGTTAAATATTACAATGTTAAGAAATTCAATAGTTTTTATTATATTAATATCATCAGAAGTTTATTATTTAATTTTCCATATTCATATATATATATTCATGAATAAAATAAATTAATAATATTTTCAGGTTTTATTTGAAAAATGGATTTTGAAACAAAATTAAAAACTGTGCTCCAATCAGGTCATTTACGATACCATTTTTTAATACTTTTTTAATTGTGTATGATTTTCTTTTATTTATAAAGTTTTCACTCATTATTTTAATAATATTTTTAATTAATTTTAAATTTTAATATTTTTTAATAAACAATATA
>JAQIXB010000955.1:0-12919 GCA_034697405.1 Mesoplophora pulchra | reverse complement strand
TTTTTATTATATTTTTGCACATTTTTAAATTTTTCATTTAATTTTTTATTTTCACACTTTAATAATTCAAAAATGTTTATTAAATCATTATTTTTAGCATTTTTTGGAATTTCCATTTTATAATAATTTAAAAATAATAAAAATTAAAAATTAATAAATAACGAATAAAATCGTTAAAACTAAAGAACACATAAACAAAGACACGTGTATCTAAAGACATGTGCTTTCTATAAACACATTATTTAAATATGAATAATGCGCATGCGCATATACTAAACAAAATGCTATTACTGTCATATGAAAAATCATAAGAAATATTTTGCAATTAAATTAGTTGAATGTGCTTTTATGCGGAGAGTGTTGCGCTGTGTTCTTTATACCAATATTAATGGCATATTAAAATGCAAAATATTACTGTAAATCACAGAGGTCATAGAGGATGACATCAGGACCCGGATCGGGATTAGTATCTTCGGAATCATCGCCATAGACAATTACTGCACAGCAGCAATTGACGAATGTGCTAAGAAAACAGCAGTTAGAGTTAAGAGGTTTCACTGTACTTATTTTTTGGGATGTCTTTTGCTGCTGATGCTGTAACTGCTGTTTTCTGATTGCACCGCAGATGATGAAAACACCGCCCAAAATACAGCCCAATAAATAAGTACAGTCAAACCTCTTAACTCTATTATTTCATATGTGTATATATTGTATTATATATTCATTTTTAATATATATTTTAATCAATTATATTTTTCCAAAAAATTATAAATTTAAAAATATTATATTTTAATATAAATAAATACATGTTTTGTATATTAAAATGATATAATAAAGTTTAATAATCATTTTTATTGACACATTTTATTTACTTAATTTTATCATTAAATTATTATATTTATATGTTTTGTTAAATTTAAATATATTAATGTTTACTAATAAAATATATTTCTTAATTTAATTTCTAAATTTACAAATTTTTTATTCATTTTTTTAATTATTTAAAATGAGCGATCATTTACGAACAAAAATAAAATTGAACTTTTGACTCATCCGTTTGCAAATATTATGTCACTTTTGCATTGTTATTTGCGCATAATGCTATAATTTCCTGTAATTGTGGCCTCGAACGTTAAAATTAGTGAAAAATCAACATAATATTTGCAATGGAAAATTCCATAAAAATAATATTAAAAATTTGAATAAATTTTATGGAAAATACCATTGCAAGAATTATGTCGAATTTTGCACATCATTAGGACTTAATTAATAGATGTCTCTACGATCTCCGTGATTAACAATAATAGAAATGTGATAATAGTTGTAAAAGTGTATTTGATACCGTTATACCGCGATTGAAATGCGACCTTCGCTCACATTATAATTAATCGGATATTTTCCGATAAAAGTTCGGATGTGATATACTCACGTCCGTCACATGAAAAGATCACGTGTCAATTAATTGAAAAACTTAATTTTTCAATTATTTTATATAAAAAATAAATTTCAAAATCAAAAAATATAAAAATGTTTATTGTATTTAATTAATTTAGCATAACATTATAAAAATATTTTATAATTTATTAATAATTAATTTTTATTTTTATTTAATTTCTACAGACATATGACGTCTGTGATATTCCATTATTATTACCATAACCATCTTAACAGTATCAGAATCATGTTCTTCGACAGTATTAAAATCAGTATCTTCAGAATGAATCAAAGACATCATCATCAGGAACAGGAATAGCATTAGAATCAGCATCAGGATCATGATCGGAATCACGTGTCATCTTTGAAAAGACACTCTGAATGGACACGTGACCATTGTTTACCATCGAATAAAGGGACAGATGAAGACATTGATGACGATGATAATAAAGATCATGATATTGATGTTATCGATGGTCAAATATATGAGAATATATCTTCAGTGTCATCACATCATCATTATCTTCGATTCACCATCATATACCATTAAAGACATCGTTATTAAAGACATCGAAAGCCGTTCCAATGAATGATGACATCGAAAATGAAACCATCGCCATCATCTTTAAACACAACAAACAAAAGCTAAGATCAAAGTATGGACATTATCGTCATTATCATGGACATCTTCAGCCGTGACAATTGAGTGTATTCTTCAGCCGCTCCGATGGTCATCAATCAATGGTCATTACATATTCCTTTCGTTGCAAATGAATGGTCATTTTCAGTATGACCATTCATTATTAGCATCTCATTGTGTTCACTTAATAATGTGAATAAATATTTTTAAAATAAAATTATATTTAAAATAAAATTTAATAAAACATTTAAAATATTTAGTATCATGTCATAAGCATTACAATGGACAATTATAGTTTTGAATTCGTTTGTTAATGAAGAAATTGCACATCATTTTAACATAATCATAAAAATAAAAATTATAAATTTACCTCAAAATATAAAATCTTTTTATTTTACCATTAATATTTGATTCTTTTATTTTTTTGCGATTTACATAAACGAACATCATTTGAATATAAATTTAATTTAATTATAATTTAATATTTTATTATAAACGACGTTTTATTATGCGATACGTATGTATTAAATAAAAATATTAAATATAATTTATTTTATCATTTTTAATATTTTTATTTATATTAATAATGAAAATCAAAGTTCAAATGCTTAGTAATAGTATTATTAGTAATATTTCCAATAAAAAGAAAAGTTACTTAAGTAAAAGTAACAATTATATGTTGAAATTTAAAAATGAGTTTATATTATATGACTTTTATATAAATAAATAAAATATTTTATAAAATGAAAATACGGTAAAAACTTTATAATTTCAAATAATGTTTCAGTTTTATCTTTGTTTAAAGTATCAATGTTAAAGTCTAAGAAAATAAATTTAGAGGTAAAATATTTATATGACAAAACATACCATCATTAAATGTAAAAAATATAAAAAAAGGATAATCCCAAAAAATTTTTCAAAAAAACATGCATTATTTTAATAATGTTATCCTTTAGAAGTAATATTGTAATTTTATTGTTTTTTAAAAAATTATTATATCATAAGATGATAGAACTCTAAATTATGTAATTTTAAATGATATAATTTTTTGCATTTTACTAAAGTTTTAAAAACATAATTATATAATTTTTTATATAATTTACAATATATTTTATGTTTTTATTAAATTTTATTATTTGAAAATTTAGTTTAATTTAAAAATGCCGCACCCATTTTAGTATTAAATATAAATATATTTATTTATTTATAATATAATAACGTGATGGTGATCACGTATGCAAACCCTTTAGGAACCATCACTAATTATTAGTTTTATTTTTAAAATAAAATAAAAAATTTTCTTTTTTAATTTTACATTAGTATCAAACTAACCCGAGTGTTAATATATTTTTTATTTATGTATAATTTTAATTATTATTTCACTTTTTTATTATGTTAATATATTTAAATATAATTACTTTAATATTTCCATTTAATTTTATTCTTTTTAATTATATTATCACCTTTTTATTAATATTGTTGCACATTAAACAAAAATTTGTTAAATTTCTACAGTATTTTCACAGTTAAACAATAATATGATGCGCCTCTACAATTCTATGCATATGTTGTTATAAATACAAAACAAACATAATAATGCATAACATTAGCATAGAATCGCAGAGGCGTCACATATATTATTGTTTAATTATGAACATACCGTATATAATAAATATATAATAAATAACATAATAAATATATTGATTGTAAACTCTAAAACTAAAGATTATATTATTCAATATATGTTGACATTTAACCCCGACATTTATTTGCCTGAAAATCGGCTGTGAATATAATTATTAGACTCTTTATCGGGTGATAAATTTTATAAAATTACAAATATCGTTAACACATTCATCTGCAACAATACCAACAATATTTTTAGGGCGTCACAATATAACATGAGCCATATTTGTGTTTAAAGATGACGATCACATTGACATTAAAGATGATGATCACAATGAAAACGATGGTCATTTAAAATGACGAAATTTAAAAAATACGTTTATACGTAATTACACTCAATTGGAATAATTTAAAGATATTTTTTAATAAAATTGGTAAATGTATTGTAATGCATGTGATTTATTAACTCAGAATGACTAAAAGTTTATAATGCATTTAAATATATGAAAATAAAGTATAATACAGAAATGGAAATATCTTAAATATTTGAAGAGACAATTGAACTTTTGAATTAATAGTGCAAAAATCGACATAATTCTTGCATTGAAATTTTCCATAAAATTTATTCTAATTTTTAATATATTTTTTATGGTATTTTCCATTGCAAGTATTAAATCGATTTTTGCACTAATATTGATTTTTAAGGCCACAATTAGAGGCAAATTATAGCATTATGCGAAAATAATAATGCATCTTTGTATATCTTAAGATGTACTGATAATGTATAAAATTACAAAATTCTGAAAATTCCTTAGGAGTAAAGTACTAAAGAAGGGACCTCAGGGAACACATAATAATTGTATTTTTGTTAATACATATATTAAATTATTATTAACTCTAAAAAAGTTGCAATTAGAAAATGGTGAAATAAATTCATTGTAAATTTTAGATTCTATAAAATGGAATTCATTAAAATTAATTAATAAATTATTAATAAAATGCAATATTTATTATGATGGAAATATATTTTATTATTAAATTTTCATTATTATTTGTTCCCTATAGAAATTATATGAAAATTCCCAGTCCTATGCTAGTCCTAGTATATGATATAGTAGATTAGTCATATACTAATCGTAGTATATATAATGTTAATATTACGTGTATTTTCAATTTTAGGCATCTTAAGATTAGACATTTTCAAAAATGGACCGTGATATTTATATTTTAATATATTATTAATGAAAATACATATATATTTTATTATATAATTTTATTGCCCATAATCTTATGTTTAAAACTTATTTATGATAATAAATAATACACGGAAATTACAGTGAATGATCACGTAATGTTTTTAAACATTATCATAATTAATTATCATAATTAATTATAAAATTTATATGATTATTTTAGAAAAAAATCACCCAAAACATTCATTAATATTAATTACATTTTCTTTTAAAAAAATTATTTTTATTAAAGTATTAAATTTTACATTAAATTTTATACAAAAATTAATTACAAAATACTCTTTAATTTTAATTATTATAATAAAAATATATATAATTACATTTATTTATAAATATTTAAATGTATATATCGTATACATACGTATGTACATAAACACCGGGGGCGTCATCCCTTAAAATTAATTTATTTTATAAATAAAAATATTTTATAATTTATAATTTTTAAACAAAATATTTTCACGCGTATTTAAATACAATTATAAAATACAAAAAAATATTTATATACAATAAAAGAGGTTAAAAATTTTTATATAAAAATATATATATAAAGAAAAGGATCGGGACATTTACACATTATAAAATATTATATAAAAGCATATTATATAACACATTATATAACACATATATGCTTAAAACACAATAAATACTCATATTATGTAATATATTATAATATGAAATGTTTTTTTTGTTTAAATGTATATACAAAACAATAGAAAACAAAAACAAAATCAAAGTGTATATTAAAAAGAATTACATTCACTGATGTATGATAATGGATTATTATTTTAATGTTTTATACGTATATACATTCATATATTTAATAAAAAAAAGCATTTAACAAATGAATTAAAAGGATTTAATTAAAAAATATTTATATAATAATTTTTTGTGTGAAATAAAATATGTATTTTTTGAGTAAATGTTTAGTGTTAAATTAATTAAATATAAAAAATTGGCATATCAAATGTAAGGCACAATGGTAAATACGATATAAGAAAAATATAAAATATATAATTATTTAGTAATTAATATATGGCAAAAATACGATAAAAATTTCGTACATATATTATATATAAAAAAAATTAACTATTAACAGACGTTAAATTCACATTAATATATAAAATAATAATATATAATTTTAAATAAAAATTCCATGAAAAGTGTTATAATCACATTATAATGGAATTTATAATGTGATTTAACATTTATCTAATTTTACATAATTTACATTTACATTTAAAATATGATCATTGTTTTAATTTAGAGTATACATACATATGTATGTATATTGAAAATCATAACTTTGATCATATAATATAATATAATTATTGCATATTTACATATAATTATTAATTAAAAGTTTTATTATTATCACCAATAACTATCATGACCATAATGAGGCTCATAATGCGGTTCGTAATGAGGTTCATAATGCGGTATACTAAAGTTTATATGAAAAGTTTATATATGAATTATATATATCATTTTTCACTGAATTTCAATAAAAATAAAAAATAATTATAATAAAATTAATAAAATTTAAATAAAATTATTCTTTATATTAATTTTAAAATAAATTTTAAAAAATATATTTATAGTATAATATAATGAAATGTATTATATATTACACACAAAAAGAAAGTATTATTATATATAAAATTGAAATAAATTAGACATAAATTACAATAATTTTTAATAATTTAATATAAAAGTTCATTTTCTTCCGCGGTTTATATTAAAAAAAATTAGGATCAAACAGAGTGTGATTGACCCATACTAATACCATAGTAAAATTCAGTAAAAGTATAGATATAATAAATAAATAAATATTTTATTTCAAATTTTGAATTATTCATTATTAAATTAGCATATGATTTGATTTTCAATAATTTATATTTATATATAATTTAATATTTTATTACCATTCCCATTCCCATTCCATTGTTGCAGTTTAACACACCATTGTTTAGGGAAATTACATTAATTCCAAAAATATATATATATAATATTCATACGCTGTATATACATATGGCATATTGTGTTAAATGGAATCTAATCCTAGACATTCACTAGCGTTACATTCACTAAACTTATACTGTACATATGCTATAGTATAATACAGTGTGCACTGTTATGTAACGGTGTGACCCAAATACAGTTTCATTGAAAGACGCTAATATTATGTGCATACAGACAATGAATGTAATCGCATAGACTGAGGTGCTTTAACTTTTATCTCTATTTATTCTGCCTCTAGTAACTTTCAGTAACAGTGCATAGTGCAATAAATGTTCTATGAAAAGTTCTTAACATTACACATTTCATTACATTACAGTAAACTATTTGTTCATGCCCTTGAATATCTAGTATAAGCATACTTTGAAGTATACTAGAAACATACTAGCAAGATACACTAGTTTCATCTCAATGTTAAATATGCTTTTCAATTTTATCTTAAACTTTATCGTATTTAAAAATAATTTTACATATGAATTATAATTTTGTTTAAAATTAATTTTAAATATATTTTTTTAAAAATTATTCAGTATAAATTAAAATTAAAATTAAAAATTAAACTTTAAAATATACACCTAAACCTCAACAAAACGGAAACAGATAAGTTTCTGTGAACAAATGGTATAACTAAAATCTACTTAACTGACATATAATAAATTTTTATGTTCAAAATATTTATTATTTGACTAAAATATTTAAAATTATTTAAATATTAGTTTATAAAATGCTTATTTATTTAGTATTTTAATTAAATTAACATTTTATAAATTAATATTTAAATTATTATATTGAAAATTAAAAAAATATGATCTTAGATTTTCAATAAAAAAGTGTGTATATATTCATAATAATTAAATTTAAAAATTATTATGAAAATATATATAAATTAACTAAATATTTTTAAATATTTATAAATTAAACATTATATAAAAAGTTAAAATAATTTTTACCATAGTTAATATAGAGACCTCTAAAATATTCCATTATATAGAGGTTTAAGTGTATTTGACATTCATTTATATTTATATGTTTAGTACCCATTTACCCCTCATTTAGCCATGATCTTATAATGGGAGCATATTTTCAAATGCGTTCAAAAATATGGGAAAAACATTAATGGAAATTGGAACTTATACCTTAAGATATAAGTTCATTATGCATTTTCCAATATAATATACCAAATATTATATGAGGGATTAATGAGCATATTAAATGCTTAAAATAATAAATAAAAATTAAAAATTAAAAATTAAAATTTCACAAAATACTCACTAAATTTTTTCCGGATATGGTACTGGAATATGCTTATGGATGGGAATATGCACGGGATATGGTTTATGTATTTTAATAGGAAATGGTAGCGGCAGAGGAAAAGCAATGATTTTATGTTTCGGTGCTAACGCCGCGAGTAAAAGACCACCCTTTAGTAGTTTTTTGAGCTTTATTTTTCCGTCACAAATGCTCACGTAACACGTGCTCACAATGAGCGCGGTGAACATCATTATCATAATATTGTACGTTTTCATTCTTCTGTTTTATGACACCACAGATTTATATCTAAATTTAAATAAAAAAATAAAAATAAAATAATTATTTAAATAAAAATAATATTAAATATTATTAAAAATTGAAAATTTTCAAAAACTTTTACCGAAATTTAAAATGACTTAAAAAAGTTATAGTTTAATATATATACATATATACATATATACATGTGATATAAAATGATTAAATTTTAAAAAATAAATATGATTTAATACTTTTTAATACTTTTTAATACTAAAATAATGGATGAGAATAGACAAAGCATTAGCATTACACAAAAGATGTCGATTACAATATGATGGTGCTTTTATATAATTTCATTAGAAAATAGTTCCCGCCCGTTCCTTTCACTATGCCCTTTTACAATCACTAGCAAAGGAATCAGTAGACTTCGATTCTTTTGCTAGTGATTATTACTAGTACGCGTATAAACACACATGTAATAGAATAGAATTGCGATGGTCCTAAAAAGTAGGCCATGAGGGAATGAGAGGGAAACAGAAAGAAGAAACCGAATGAATGAAATGTTATATCGAAATACCATATGATCAAAGTTAATGCTAAGTCTATGTTTAATCTTTATATGTATGTGTGTATACATGTATGTGTATACTTTTCTCATGACCATAACTTTGATCATATTGTAATTCATGGGATAAGCATTTGGGGAGTCCCAAACATTACTTAACAGTTATATCATACCATTCATGAGCTGATCTCTCATTTCTGACTTTTTCTTTGTTATTTAATAGCACTTTCACTACGCCCACATTCACATTCACTTTTTATGGTGTTTTTTTATATTTTTATTTTAAAAATAATTTGATTCATTCTATAATTATATGCAAAATTCTATTAATTAATAAATTACAATATTATACAATGACAATCAAAAGATAGCATTAATGTATTAAAATTTTTAAATTAAAATATTTTTTTCAAAATTCATTTTACTCAATTTAAAGCATTTAAAAGCATATAAAATGCAATTAAATTAAATAATTTAAAAGAATGATTTCTTTTCCATTATTTAGTTTATAAATAAAATAAAATGAATTTATTTGTTTAATTTTGAAACAAAATTAAATGCCTAAAAAATTGAATAATAAAAATTTAATAAAAAGTTTAGTTCAATTTAGTACTAAACTTCCGGTATTGGAATTTCCATCACGTTTATTCGCATTTAAGTAATTCGTACATTATGTGTTTAAAAATAATTTTTTTTATATAAACACTTTTATCGAAAAAAATAAATTAAAAGTCATTTTTAAAAAAATCATTTTTTAATGAAATTATAAATTAAAAAATAAATAAATGTTTATAATTTTTATAAAATTAATGTAATAACATATATAATGCATTATTTATAAAATCAATTTTATAATAATATTAGAATTAAACAAATAATATGTGAAATAAAATGTGAAATTAAAAATTTTTGAAAAAATGATAAATGAAAAAATAATCGGAACAAAAAGTTTACATTATGAATGTATAATTTGTTACGAATGAGTAATTACTAAAACTTAAATTACTAAAAATGCCATATATACAATTTGTAAACTTAATACATATGTATATTTAGTAATGTGAAAATTGTCGGATGTGTTCCTTTTTAGGTTAATATTGTTTTTAAAATTTGAAAAATTTAAATAAAATTATGTCATTTTTTAATATTTGAGGCATTATTTTACTTTTTTATTATTATTACATGATTTTTTACATTATAATATTTAATACATTTCAAAGTTTAATAATTTTTAATTTTATAATTATTAAAATACATATATTTATATAAAAATTTATAGATAATAAATATAATTATATAAAATTTTGAAATATAATTTCTCAGAATATGGTATGATTTTAAGAAATGTTTTGCAATATTTTCCCATATTATTATTAACAAAAATATTAATTTTAATTATTTTAACATAATGCTTAAGTATTTATTAAAAGCCATAAATGTGCATAAAGAACTCAATTATAATACAATTAAATTTTTGAATAATTTTAAAGAATAAAATAATTTTCATAAAAAACCGACACTTTTATCATTAATATAAATCGATATGAAAATAAATATGTGTGAAAAAAGAAATCATATTTTTTATTAATTATCATATTATTATAAAATATACAATTCAATGAATGAATGAATGAATGTAAAGAAAACACTTATAAATTGAGTGCACAGATATGTTAACATAATTTTAAAAAATAATTTATTATTATAATTTATTAATAAAATAAAATAAAAGGAAAATCCGAATATTTTGTGACACATTTGAAGCAAAACAATGATATTAATTAATTCCGGTTAAGTATGCAATTATGTCAGCAAATACTAGAGAAGTATAATAGCATTTGCAATGCTATTATTTATTATCATCTAAATCGGGGGAAGAAAGTAATGGTGAAACTCTTCTTCGCTGCAACAATGTTAAAAAGGACTAAAATTACTTAATTGTAGATACTAACTGCTAATTAATAATAAACAATTGTTACAGTGAATTAACAATCTTATATCAATCATATTTGCATTAGAATCTAGTATTACATAGTTATTATCTCAATTGTATTATTGATGACTTTCGATTTACAGTAATGTCGATATTTAAAAGCAAAATATTGCACACACTGAAAACTGTTAATTTTTATGCATTGCTTTATTCATATGCAATAATTTGCTTATAAACATGGACATTACTATAAAATTTGCAAATATAATTTATGAGATTATTAATTCACTGTAAAGACAATTGTTCGTTCGATACGTACAAAAATGGTCCTCCGGGAAAACCCCCATGAAACCCTCCATGAGGCGGAGCGATTATCGGTGGTTTTATGGCCTCAATCGGTAGGGGTATGGGGAGAGGCAAAGGGATTGGGAATATGCCTATTCCCGGTTTTGAGAGAAATGCTGACGCTAAAAACAGTTTTATGATTTTCTTCGCGATCAGTTCCTTATCATGAATTCGTCCGCAGATCACTCTTTGAATATGATGCGACATTAATACCGATGCGATCATTATCGTCACGATTATAATCGATTTCATTACTCTTAAATTTAAATGCGAAAATAATAATATTCAAATTTTAAAATGATAATGATAATGAAAGTATTTTTATATTTTTAAAATATTACTTTTTTCATTTAAAAAATAAATAACAAATAATAAATATATTTATAATAAAAAACTTACGAAGAAATTTATAAACATTCAACAAATAAAAAACAAAGAAATGATATAATAATAATATAAAAGATTATATAATAATAATTTTATTTATTTAAAATTAAAAGTTAACTAAAAAATGTTTACTAAAATAGTGACTTATTTTATGTATAAAATGTGAAAATATGTTTCTAAAAATGGTTATGAATTATACTTTTATATGCGTCATGCTTTACAATTGTCAAATATATGGTCATTAAATATAAAATTATATCATATAATTATATACATATATATTAATCATCATCTTTTTATATTATGCTTTAATAATGTTATTTTATCAAAAATAACATTATGATAAAAAACAAAAAATAAAGTTAATGACCATTGAATTAGGAATTTTATTAATAATTTATAATTTTAATATTTCGTTAATTTCAGTGCATATTTTAAGCATATATTGTGATATCGTCACCATGCATATTAACAGTATTTTCCACGACAGTGACATAAATAACACACTCATTTATAGCATAACATATAAATAAATTAAGTGACCACTTTCATTCCTCGGGCTATGTTTACAGTGCATGCATATATATTAATATGTATACTCACAATTACTTATTATATAATAATATTAGTGAATATGAATGCTTTGCGAATGGGTACATATAATAGTACATATGTAATATATTCGTAAATGCAAAAAAGCAACAAATTATGTTTAATGTAAATATACTAAAATAGTACTATAAAAGTAAATATCGTCCTTAAAATAGAAATTATATTAAAAGCATTTTTGGAAAAAGATATACTCTTAAATGGGTCATTATATAGTTTTTGGCCATTTTAGGACTGTGCTTTTTCTTTCATTTTTCATAAAAGTGCAATGTCCACATATAAATTATGCAAATATTATATGCATATATTATATAATAATAAAATGAATATTTTAAATTTTAATTCAAAACAAAGTTTTGAAATTTAAATAATAATCATAAAAATAATAATAAAATTTCATTCATTCTCAGGTACATTATGATAAAACAAAATTTTTTATTTAATTATTTAAATGATAAAACATTTGAAAAATATATTTTTATTTAAATAAAATATTTATTTATGAATTTTTTAATTTAAATTTTTAAATAATAAATAAATAATTTATTTGAATGTTATTTTTAAATTTTTTATTTTTAATGTACAAAAAGATATTTGTATTA
>JAQIXB010000954.1:0-12934 GCA_034697405.1 Mesoplophora pulchra | reverse complement strand
TATTTTAGATATAAAATTTTATTCATTCATTAATTTATATATAATAATTCATTATGTTATATATAATAATTCATTATGTTATATATAATAATTCATTATAATATATAATAATTTAATAATATAAAGGAAATGATAAATATTTATTTAATATGAATTTTGTTATTTAAATTAAATTTTAATATAAAATAATTTTTTAAAATTATAAAATATTTATCTAATTTCAGGGTGATTATGATGTCCAATTTCATATCACAGATCCAAAGAAAACATCACTTTTCGCGTGTATCAATATACACACGCATATTGTTGCGAACGAATGAAATGTGTGATTTAAAATTTAATTAATAAATTAATGATTTAATTTTATAGATAATCACACAGATCGTAGAGATAGTATGCATTCACTTATATATATTTTTAAACATAGCGTGTTAAGCGAATTCAACATTCTGTCTCTACGACCTGTGTAATTAACAGTAATTTTATTAATTAAATGTTTATTAAATAATACATAAATAAAATATTATCTAAAAATTGTTTTGAAATTATTTTAGTTTATTATTTAATTTAAAATATGTATAAAATTAAAATAAAAAACCATTTATGACGAAATATGGGCATAGTTTAAATTAATAATTATCATAATTTAAAATTTTAATATAAAATCTTTTATTTTTACGATCGTGTTATACATTAATTCAATTCTTTGGATACAATCATCATCATTAAAAAAGTTTATAATTTTAATAATTTATAAATCATTTAATTTTTTAATGTAATTTCTTTTGTAAAACATTTATAAAATTTTTTTTGCATATATATATATTCATATATATATTTATATATATAAATAAAATATAAATAAAGTATTCTTAATATATATAATATATAATATATAAATATTTCTAAATTCAAAATTAGTAACTCTTTAATAATATTAATAATTTAAAACGTGTGACATTTGTGTAAAAAGCAATTATCATTTTCAGAGTTTAAAATTTTAAATCTCAAAATTGAAATACAAAATGTAAATATATTAAAAATTTAGTTAAATATTAAAACATACATTAATAAATAAATTTAATTAATTTTTTAATTTAAATTAAATTAGTGTTTTTGTAAATAAAAATCAAAGATTTTCTCTTTAATTACACATTTACTATTTAAAAGCATTTAATTTTTTGCAATAAAATTGACGGATGTTTAATGTGCGTGTGAATTAAATATGAGTAAATATATATGTATATAATGTATGGTGAATAAAACAGACGCTAATTTTATCACAAAAGAAAATCACACTCTTAAATAATGCGTAAATATATAAAAATGTTTTTATAAAAAATGTAAATGCATTCATTTAATTAATAAAATAATAATTAATTAATAATATACGTATAAATGCATAGTTAATGTATAGTAAAACATTATCAAAGTTAACTATTAATTAATTATTAAAATATTTGTATTAAAAGTGTGAAAATGCATGTGCTATATTTGTGTTAAAAGAAAAGTGATATTAAAGTACATATTAAATTAATTATCATATAAATTAAGAGAAAAGTAAAGTGATAAAATGGTTAAATGCAGTCCTTTGCGCATTGGAAAAAAGGCTCATGAAATTGGAGGGTCGAATTTAGTATTTCCATCCATTGAATGGCGACGCCTTTAAACAGATTATTCGGAAACGGCGGTAATTTGCATCCGTCCAAAACGAAGTATGACACCCGATGACCGTAAAAACCTTTAATAGCATCGGCTAACACCTGAACATTGCGGATGTTCTTACAAAAGGCCACAGTCTCTATCATCTCAGGATTCGTCACTTCACTCAATGGCGGCGCCGAATCCATGGCCGATGATGACGTACCTCCAGAATCAGATGATACATCACCACTTCCCTCTGCTAATAAATCACCATCGAATCTTTTGTCTAATTCCAGACAATCGCATGGATGAATGTATTCCTGTTTTGGACATGTCAATATCATTGTGTCATTTGGTCCGTGACTGTTTTGGTCCATGGTCAGTGCTGAATGTGTCTGTGTCTTCGTCAATGATCTCTGATAATGGACGGCTGTGATTAGCTTTACATTCGATAATATCAAATGCCATATGAATATTAAGAAAAATGTAATAATTTTCATCATATATTAATGTAAATGATAAAAAATAATTTAAAAATTATATTATAAAATATTTAATAATTATTTATATAAAAAATAAGAAATAAATGTGTGAATAATTAAATGATTAAAAAAAAGTCCAAAATGAAAACGGCGGATATTTTCATTGAATATCTATAGAGATGTTCACACACTAAAAGTTTATCATTTAATTCTTTTTATTTATTATATTATTATATTTAATGCTCAATTATTATAATGTAAACATAAAAATATCGTAAAATAATTATATTTTATCATACATTTAAAGTAAATAAACTCATAATGAACATATATACGAACATTATAAATTATATTAAATAAACATCATCATCAAATATCAAATATCATATAATATATCATTCATGAGAACTTTAAACATATATGTATGTATACAGTTCAATGTTACGGTGAATTTTCAAATTTAATCATCATATATATTCATTTAAATGTTTTATTTCTCTTTTAATATATGCGTAGAAAATTATAACGGTGAAAGAAACTTTTTTTCATTTTTAATTTAAATAATTTATAAATTCAAATATTAATACGAAAAAAGTTCATTATCATCATAGACACACTTTTATCGTCATATATTTTAGTATATTTTGCGTGTGATAAAATCGTAAATATATGTGCACAGAAAAAACATAAAAAATTCATTCATTAATTAACAGACGGAACCATATCGAAATACTCTTTCATTGAATAGAATTTACAATGTATACGAATCCATTGAATTGGGAATATCATAGTGTAAAGTCATGCGTATGTGCATAGATGCGAACACCTCTATATTGACAATGAATGTGGTATAAGTGCCGCCCCTTTAACGTACTGAACTAACCACTTCTAAAGTGACTTTTAACGAACTATAAAAAGACGCAAAACATTTAAAACATTAATAAAACATTCACATTCTAAATGATGCCTCTCTTTATATTTAAATGTTAATGTTAATTCTTTAAAATTTTCATAAAAAACTTTTTTCATTTCCAATTTACCATATTATTCGACCATTCTATGATTACTATGACTAAATTGACTATGTTTATGTTAACTATGATTATGTTTATGATGATGTTAACTATGGATTAATCACATTGATATAAATGAAAAGAATGTTAATGATGTGCCAAAAATTAGATGATGATCTTTGAAATATTTTTATTTTTATGCCATAATATGTGTATATTTATGAAATTCTATACTTTGGAATATGTTAATAGTTAACTTTTGAAAGTGTTTAAAAGTTTTCTAAAAGTTATTTTAATGAAAAAAAAGCGTTTAAAATTTTGAAGATTTTATTTTTTATATTAATTGAAATTAATATTATAATTATAATAATTATTATCTAAAAAAATATCAATAATTAGTATAAAAATGGTGCTCAAATTTATTGAACATTCAATAGTAATGCTGCCGGCGCTAGTGCCATGGATGGTGTTCTTTCTCTATAAAGGAGCGCATCGTATGGTGCCATTCACTACTGACATAATTAAACATGAATATGATTATATCGTCGGTGAGAATTTTATTATAAATAACATTTATGTATATATTTATATATATTTATATATTATCAAAGAATACAATATCCACTAATAACTATTTAACAATTAATAAATCATTTTTTACCATTGAAATATATAATATATGCGAATATACCACATACATATTAAGTAAAAGTATTATTATGTATAAAGCGTTTCGGGTCAAATGCTTCAGTAATTCTTTAATCCGTTACTAAATAACATTATTAAATGATATTATATAATGATGGTATATATTTAATAGTATTAAATAGAAAAAGAAAAGAATTTTTGTTAATTATATATAAATAATAAATAAACATAAATAACGATGTTTGCATTTTAATATAAAGTGCCATCATAATAATAAAAATCATCATTATCCTAAAAATCACATTTAATACGATAAAATACTTATGATTTTAAATATTAAACATAAGAAAATAAAAAATAATAATAAATAAAATAAGAAATTAGTGCATTAATAATGTAAAATAATAAATATAATCATTATAATAATATGCTAAAGTTAAGTGTGACTGAACTTTTTAAGGATGCATTTGTGATTATATAATAATGAAAAACAATAATTTTATCATTGATATTTTGTTATATTTACAATTATTTTAAATATAAATGTAAATATGATGCTTACACATTCTCTAAATGATATTAGTATATTATACTATGCTATTATATTTGTAAATAAATGCTCATATGCTGCTATTACAGTTGGAGCGGGCTCTGCAGGTGCTGTCGTTGCAAATAGGTTAAGTGAAGACCCAAAGGTCGAAGTGTTACTGTTAGAGGCCGGAGGGCATGAGGTATGGCAGAGTGAGATCCCGATGTTAGCAGCACGTCTTCAACAGTCCGAATACGATTGGCAGTATAAAACGGAACCGCAGAAACACGCGTGTTTCGGCATGAATGAGCATAGGTCCAATTGGCCGCGCGGCAAAATACTCGGCGGATGCTCCACTATTAACTATATGCTGTATATACGCGGTAATAAACGCGATTATGACATTTGGAAACATATGGGAAATGATGGATGGGGATGGGATGACGTTTTCCCGTATTTTGTTAAATCCGAAGATAATCGCGATCCCGACATTGTTAAGAACGGATATCATGGTATAGTATGCCGCTTTAATATTAAATATTATTATAGTTATTTTTGTTAATAAATATTACTCTATTAATGTTAATGATATTTATTTTAAACTTAAACTTGAGACTTAAACTTAAATTAAAATAAATAATTTTAAAAAAAGCTATGAAAAAACTAGTAAATGCCAAATATAAGTAGTTTATAGTGTACAATGTACTTGTGACTGTATAAATTTAGTAAATTAATTTAGTCACTTTTGAGCATACATAACGAAAAAATTAATTTTTAAATGAATAAAATTAAATGCATTTATTTTTATTCATAAATAAAATTGTAAATAACTTTTTTAATTATAAAAATATATAAATATTTATTTTTTAAAAAAAAGAATAATATTCTCATAAAAAATGAAATATGAAATTTATTTATGTTAAATTTTAGCATTTTAAAGTTTAAATTTTTTTTATCACACATATTATTTTAAAAATTTGAGAATTTAATTATTTGTATGTCCGAATTTTTAAATAAATTGCGAATTAAATTTATGTCAATAGAAAATAGAAACTAATAAATGATATATAATAATAGTGACACATAACATAACATAAAATTAACATCGTACTAAATTTTTAAATATTAAATATAAATGTCAAATATTAGAATAACATTTGTTACGGTATCATAAAACGTAACTTTAAACATATACTAAAATATATATTAGTAAATGTCATACATATACATAGATATATATGTATAGATAATCGTATGTATATATTATTTAATAATTTATAAATATATAAAAATATTTTAGTCTCTCATAAAGTGATTCTCAAATAATTTGAAAGTTTTTAAATATCAATATAATCATATAAATTACTTTATTATAACATTTTTAAGTCAATTATAGTTGCCTCTGTTACTAGTTTACTAGTTTATGAGTTTACAACACTATTTTTAAGTTTTTATGCAATGCCTTAAATCAATTTTATTGCATATACATATTTATACATATACACATAATGCGTATATATTAACTATAAATGAGAGTATTACTTTTTAATACATTTTTCTTTATTAATAAAAAGGTTATTTCACCTCTGGTGCCAAATAAAGTTTTCATTAATATATTTTAATATATTTATAAATAATTTATAATTTGCATCACGTTTTAGCATATTTAATATGATAAAATTTTCAATTATCATTATTTAATAATTTTTTCATATATAAAGTAATAAAATTTATTAATTTATATATGAATTTTGTTTCATATGTATAATTAGGCATACATTTGTAAATAGTTTATACGTGTCCATTGTTTTTTGCCCCAAAAATTTTTTCTCTTCATATACATTATACATTTATAATACTTATATTAGTAAATCGCTTTATAATTATGTAATATTAACATTAACTTTTTTAAACATAGTATCAGACTGTAGAATAAAGATAAAGTCAAAAATGAGATGAATTAATGATGTACTGGATTATGCCAAAGTTAAGTCCCTCACTAATAGAAGCCCATGGATTTATTAGGGCAAGAGCTTCTATTTGGAGTTTATATTATATATGTATAGCAATATAAAGTTAAAGCATTAAAATTAATAATTTTTATTAAATTTTATCAAAAAATTGTTCTCATATTTTAAGATATTATGTGAAAATAGTAAATTTTAATGCATAAACAATGTGTTTTTCAATTATATGTTTATAATTCTTAACATATGCTTACGTATAGAATTTCACATGCGCCTGCACAGGTTCCGGGTTAAATGTAAAAATACTGTAATACATAAGTTAAATATCAAATTTTAAGCTTCAGTCAAATAGAAGCCCTGAGCTTAATTTTTGTATAAACCGGTAATATTAATGCCGTTAAATTATAAAATTTAAAATTCATGCATTTTTATTAATATTAAATATATATACAGTGCATTTTGCTATAAAATATAATGTGTGCCGCGTGCAACTGTATGTGTATGCCTATATAATGTTATTTGTGCGTATCTAATGCTTACCATATACATTACGCATGCAGCTGCGCCCTGCACTCAGTATGCTTTATAGTGAAATGCATTGTATATATGTATATAAATATTTAATAGTAACACTGACACAAGTGACACTTAAACTAAAATTAAAAGTGTGAAAATTGAATTTAAAATTATTTTCTACATCTATGCTGACATATAATAGTTGAATTATTAGTATTATAAGTATAAAGTGACAGAAATATATAAAAGGGCATAAAATTAATTAAATTAATGTTAATTTAACTCAAATTTTTAAACATTTCGGAGCGTTAATTTTGTGAATAATAAACTAATTATAATCTTAAAAATTAATATTTATATTCCATTTTAATTTACACTTTAAATTGCAATTAATTTGTGCCGATAAAGTTCACTGTGCATTTTTTAAAGTTAATGTATAGAAAGTGTTTTGCATTTTAAAAAGTCCCATGGAAAAGCATTATGCTTTTTACTTAATTATTTACAAAATTAATTAAACTCCAAAATGTTTAAAAATATATTTGAAAATTACTTACATTTGAATTAAATTAAAATAAATTTAATTGATTTTCTGTGTAATTAATTATGTTAATTAATTGTTTTTGTTATGTGTGAATTATTTGGATAATTGTATGTGATGGTATAATGTTGAATAACAGGACACGGCGGTCATTTGACAGTATCAACGACACATTACACGACACCAATAGGGGGTGCGTTTCTTCACGCGGGCAAATTATTTGGATATCAGAACATTGATGTTAATGGACCTGAACAGACAGGTTTCGCTGTACCTCAGGGAACGATACGACGCGGCGCCCGATGCTCCACAGGAAAAGCCTTTATAAGGGACGCGCGGCACCGAAAGAATTTCCATACGGTCATTTACGCACATGTCACTAAAGTGTTATTCAATAATAAGAAAAGAGCCATCGCCGTGGAATTCGACCGAAAGGTCTTTCATATGCTCATTTTCATTATAATTATTACATATTAATGCATCATTATCATTATATAAATGAAATGAAAATATTAATAAAAAATATTTTATTTCACTTTATATTTATTATTACTTTTTATTAAACAAAAAACTCTCATCGATTCTCATTGATAATGAATATTTTTATTCATTAAAAAAATTATATATTTCTTTTTTATTAATATATACGTGATCCAATTACACACATCTATAAAATTAACTAATATATATATATATATATATTAACTAACTATTGATAGCTTAGCCTATATGATGACCCACAATATGTATTTTCCCCTTTAATCTGTCAAAATATAGAGATAATTATGTTCAGTAATTTAATAATTAGAACCGATTTCATAAGAAAAAACTCGTATTAAATTGAATATTATTTTATAAAATAATATAGTAAAATGATGATGCTAATAATTTTACTAATTTCTAATTCTGATACTGGTTTTTCTCATATTAACAAAATTAGTAATATAATTTATAAAATGACAGTAAAAAATGCATGTCCCATTTATAGAATTCGCCGCAAACGAAAAATGTCTTTAAAAATGTATCATCATTTCTTTATTATTAATGAAAACATTCAGTTCATTATCATGGGCCCACTTACATATAATAGTAACACAATAACTAACTTATTATTTATTATAAATAAATACAAAATAATTTAACATTATATAATATTATATTATATTATATTATATTATATTATATTATATTATTATATTATACAGTGCGTTCAGAGTTAAGGTTTACCCAGTACCGGTGACTTGGCAGGCGCCTGCACTGAGTATATATAGTATATATAGCACTAGCACTTGTACTGAGTAAACCTTAAGCTTGAACGTACTGTATTATACATAATATATACAATTAAATGTTTAGGGTTAAGAAATAAAAAAAATTAAATATTTTTTTCTTTTATTTCTTTATATGTATATTTCTTTGTTTATTTAAAAGTAATAATTTTATCATTTTTCAAAACGCTAAATAATAAATTAAAAATAAAAATAACGAATTTAACATTAAAATTGTTATAATTAAAATTTTAGTATAAATTTTAGAACAAATTTTATGTTTATTATGTATTCATTCACTTAAAATATTCTCATTTAATGCTTATATTTAACCCCAAAAATAATATTATGTATGAATACTATTATAGTATTATATTATGTAAATATATGTGTGAATACTTTTAATATAAATTCAAATTTTATATGCTTTAATTATAGGGTTTGAAATATGTGGTTTATGCACGAAAAGAAATCATTTTATCCGCGGGTGCCATAAATTCACCTCAGCTTTTAATGTTATCGGGAATTGGACCCGCATGGGACCTCAAAGAACTGGGAATTCCCGTCATTGTGGATTCACCGGGTGTCGGTCAAAATTTACAGGTCATTCTAAAATATTATTGCTTTTTTAAAACATTTATTTCTAATTACAGGAAATTACTTTAATTCTAATGTTAAAAATTAATATTAAAATTAAAATAAAAATAAAATTTATTACTGCATTCTCTCTATGCTCAAAAAAACGAAAGCATATTAAATGCCTATTTTTAGGATCACATAGGCGTGGGCGGTTTACAGTTTCATGTGGAGGCACCTGTATCTGTGGTACAACCACGTGTATATGTGGCAAAGTCCTTTACTCAATGGAGCACATTGGGTATAGGTCCTTTAACAATGTTAGGAGGTTTGGACGGCTTAGGTTTTATTAAAACGAAATACGCGAATCAAAGCGATGACTTTCCCGATGTGGAAATACATTTCATACCGTCGTGTCCATCATCAGACGGCGGCGAAAGTGTCCGCAGGAACATGAATCTAAAGGACGAACTCTTTGAGAAAGTGTATGAACCGCATTTATATGAAGATTCATATGCGTATTATCCCGTACTGTTACGTCCGCGGAGTGTCGGATATATGAAACTACGTTCGAATAACCCCTATGATCAGCCAATACTTCAGCCCAATTATTTACAGGATCCATATGATACCGCTGTTTTAGTCGATTCTCTTAAATTATCGGTAAAAATGGCATTATCTAAACCCTTTCAAAAGTTTAAGCCGCGTCTTTGGGACGAACATTGGTATGGATGTGAAAAGCACAAATTATTAAGTGATGGTTATTTAGAATGCCTCACCCGTTCCTATACCGCTACCATTTATCATCCCGTAGGTACTGCCAAAATGGGTCCACACGGAGATCCTATGGCCGTTGTGGACCCACAATTAAGAGTCTATGGGGTTAAAGGGTTAAGAGTTATCGACGGCTCAATAATGCCAATGATAGTGTCAGGAAATACGAATGCCCCCATTATAATGATCGGTGAAAAGGGTGCCGATTTAATAAAAGGACAGCGTCCGCCACCATTTAAACCCGGCCGTGTCCCGATTCCTAAATACTTAACATTACCTCCGGAAAAACAAAAGCAAATGGCAAAGGGTCCTCTAAGTCATATCGGGAAAATTTTCGGAAAATTCGGCATTTAACATTATCATATTAATTAATTAATTATTACATTCTCATTACATATTATTAATTAATAATTATTATTACAAAAGATTATTTAAGTTATATTTTTTAGTAAAAATTTAAATTATACATATGCTTATATTTTATTGCAATAAATGAATGTTCATTTTTAATTTTTGATATTCACTTTATAGTCTTTGGACATTTAAATGTTATATATTTATATAAATTTTTATTAAAATTAAAAATATATGTTAAATATATATAAATAAAATTTATAAAAATTATAATGCTTTTAATTCAAAGTACAAATATATTATATTAAATAATAAATATATGATTATATCATATAATAAATATTATTTTTGAATAAAAACATACATTTCAAAAGAGATTGAAATAAAATAAAAATGATATCACATCATTATTCAGTGACATAAATGGATTCAATCATTTTTAAAAATAATAATTACTTAAATTTCTATATATTCTTTTATATATATTAAAATATATTATTTATAATCTAAAAATTTGGAATATATATTTTGAGAAAAGATTCGGATCACGGTCATCGTCATCATAATCATAATAATAATCATCATCAAAATTATCATCATTATAATTATCATGATAATGTATTTGACACGTGAACGTATGAAATAAAAAGTATAATAATCATTCACTCATTTTTTAGCTTTAAATGCACATGATTATTATTATAATTCAATTCAATAGTTTATCATAATCATTTTGATTTATAATTTTATTTTATAAATGAATTTCTAAAAAATTATGGATAAAAATCTTAATGCATCAATTCAATGAATAAATGTGTATTTTTTGACATTAATTAACTATATTTATATTTAATAATTCATTTCAAATGTAAAATAATACCCAAAAAATTTCTTTTATTAATTTTTTGAAAAACAATTTTATAATATAAATAAATATTATAAAGTAATTAGGCTTTATTCACTATAATAATAATAATAATAATTTCACTAAAATTTAATATTCATTTATTTATGAGTTGATTTAATTAAAAAAAATTGTTCAAAATTTTTATATTATAATGCTAATTAATTATTTTAATTGGATAATGCATGATATATGTCAGATAAAATATGCTAAAAATATATATCAAAAGATTAAAATGTACATAGTTAAAGGTGTCAGAGGGTACATTTATTTAATATGATAAAATATGCTAAATATATTTAGAAAAAGATTGAAGAGTACCCTCTGACACAGTTAAAGGTGTCAGAGGGTACTCTTCTTTCTTCAGAGGGTATATTCCTCATTTTAATATCATATTCCCGTATATTATTATAAAAATTTTATATTTTCCTCTTTAATGGTTACAGAGTTACATAACTGAACATTCTTTATTAATATTATTTTTAAAAATGGACATATTTAGCTATAAACTAAAAATAGGGTTCAAATTTTTAATGTAAAAAAATATTAGACAAAAATCTATAAAATAATTATTAAAGTAAAAAGTGCTGAAATAAAATAGTGTTAATGTTAGTATTATTGTATTAAATATATGGTGATGATTGTTCATTAAATTCCATCATATATTTATTTTAAAGTCCGATGCAAATGTCTATAATGGCATCTGAAATATATAAACATATTTTATTTGATTAAAATTCATATTTCAAAATCCATTACTGATGTTTTTATCATAATTTATTTTATTATTTTTATAATTAAAATGATTAAAATCTGTGATTAATGCCGATAGTGTTTTAGGTGTAGTTTCTAATTGCTCTGCACTTTATATTGTCATGCGACGTCATTCATATACATTAGTATACAGTATATTCACGTTTACGGTGTACTGTGTACAGGCGCCGGTGCTATTCAATGCGTAAGCATACGTTAAGCTTAAACATTGAATAACACTGGCGCCCGTACACAGTACACCATAAACGCGAACATACCGTATAATACTATACTTACAAGTCTACTTGTTAGTCTCTTTGTCACTTAGTTATAAATTACAGTATTGCATCTCTGAGTACGCATGTATTATAAATTTTTGAGGTTTTATACAATGGACACTCAAAAAGTGGCGGATACAAAATTTTATATAAATTTAAGTATTTTAAGGATCGTTATGTATACATTTCAGTTTTAAAACGGCGCAGAGATCATCATCTGATTGATATTCACAATTTTCATAATATATATATATACATATATATACATATGTATATACTCATTGAATAGTCTCATACTGTCCTGTTATAAATTTGACATACGATATACCGACATATGCATTGTCACATCAGCATATGACCCCATCACATTATAGCATAAAATAATCGTGAATATTTGAATCATTTAATATTTTACAGAATTATTTTAAAATATTATTTATTAATCACATTTATTTAATGAATCATATCTATAAAAGTTCATTACAATATAATACTATAAATATGACATAAAACTATAAATAAATAATAAATAAAAATAATTTTTTTATAACACATTTTTTGAATCAAATTTTTAAAAATATTTTTAAGCACATGTATGTTAAGAATGTTAAAAAATGTTTATATGATTTACTATAAAATTCAAAATAAATTCAAAAATTAACACTACAAATGGCTTTAGAATCAAAATTA
>JAQIXB010000953.1:0-12934 GCA_034697405.1 Mesoplophora pulchra | reverse complement strand
ATAATTTATAATGATAAATATTAAAATTTTCAGGCTTTTGATTCTTAAATTATATTTATGTGAAAAGTAATATATTTTAAAAATTCAGTATTGAGTTTAATTTTAATAATTTTTATATTTTACATTTAATTCAATATTTAATATTTAATATTTTAGCATTACCATAAGATTATGTCATTTGCGATGATCGGAGTTAAAATATAACTATATTCAGTATGAAAATTTCTAAAAAATAAATATATATTAAAGCGTTAAATACTCTTTAAAATTAAACAATAAAATGATGATCCGATGATTATAAAATTGAAACGAAAATGTGTGAAAATTTTATATAAATTTTAAAATTGAAATAAATTTAATGAAAAATAATTGGAAAAAAATTTTTTTATCATCTTTTTATTTTGATAATACTTTTACTGATGATTATCAATTGAAATTTTCAGCATTTAATGGTATTGAAAATGTTCTGAATTTTGTTTTTCTCTGTGAATGTGTATGTTTTATGTATAAAACAATTATATGAATGAAGAGATACGCATTTTGGCGGTTATTAAAAAGTTCAGCATATATAATATTTAAGTTTTAATTAAAATACTTGTGACTGAATCAATTAATAGTGATGCGAATGTTCGTATATATATATATGTATTTATATATATATTGAGATTCTTTTTAAAACAAACTTAAGCTGAAAATAATTCATATGTTAACTTTTAGTGAATATTAAAAAATGCACATTTTTAAATTTTTTCGCTGACAATAAAATTACATAAAACAGTTAATAATAATAATAATAATAATACATAAAACGAATGATAATAAAATGTGTGAAAATCTACAAAAATAATGAAAAATGAATTTTAAAAACCGATTAATAAACGGTCGATAAATATAACGTTTTCTTTCATAAGTATGTTGTTTCACCTGAAATCATAAACAAAATAATGAAAATCAAATTATGTTCGTAATGAGACTAACATAGTGAAAGATGTAAATAATGAAATGAAATGCTAACATGTCCTATCGTCATCTTCATCTTCATCATCGTCATCAGTTTCAGAGTCATTATCGCTGCTGACATCAGCATCCGGATCGACATCGCCATGACTGTCCCCATTATCACAATTATTAGTATCATCGTGTCGTATACTGATATCGGGCGACCGTGATGCTAATTGAGACCCTTTTGTAAACCGCAATCGTATCTAAAAAGTGTTTATTCATTTTATTTATATGCACTTAAATTAGTTTACATTTTAGTCTATCATTTTTATTTCATTTTACCTTTCAATTATACCATGTGTTCATAGATATACAATAACGTACAAACATGGCATATACGTGCTTAAAATATACTTAACATAAGCATATGTGCACTTATACTATGCATACGTTCTGATATATCTGTGAGCATATGGTATATTTACATTCATTGAACATTAATGTTAAAGAATGAGTAAATATGAAATTGAGACTTAAAAATAAAAGAAAATTCCTCTCAATATAAACGAATAAAACATTATCAGTGTGTGTTTATTTTTATTTAATAATTTTTATCATAATTTTATCATAATTATATATACATATATCGTGGCAATTTTTGAACATCACCTCTATTACCATCAATATTGCAGTTGTTAATAATGCGCTATTTGCTTATAATGGAAATGATTGTCATTCGATATATAATATTTTTAATTATATATGTATATAGTTTCTAAATGAAAGTAATATTTTGAAAGTATCTATACCTTAAAATCAGATGTAAATGCTTTATTGGCTTTGTCTTTGTATGCTTTGTCTAAATGATCTTTTGGCAGTACGAACATTATATCTTCAGATATATTGTTATATTCAGAAAATCTAAAATATACATTAATATATTAATTAAATATGCATTTTATAAATATTATTATATAATTAATTGCCTTTTGTTATTATCCGTTGGTCCTGAAAAGAATCGTTTTCGACACGAGCATTTTTGAGTCGAATAACTTTGTCCATTGGTATATCCATTGATGGGCAAACCTAAGCTATCACTGGGAATTGTCAATTCCCTTAAAGCATTTGATGAATTTGATACTGTTGATGCAGATGATGATGAAGATGAAGATGATGGTGGCGGTTCTTCGTTTTTTACAAAAAATGTATTAAAACAGAATTGAAATATCTTTTCCTTTTTAATCTTTTTAATGGAAAAGTCTATTTTAATGTCCCCGCGAAGGTATAGCGGATCGTGAATATCATAATGTAAAAACTTTGAATTTCGTTTTACTTCAATTTCATATGTTTTAAGCTTTTGTTTAGGCAATTGAATTATGTCACAAATGAGCACGTAATTTCCGCCATTAAATAATGGAATCGTATCCAAATGAATTGATTTTAACTTTAATGTAACACTCTTATATTCGAGTTGACCTTTGACTAGTTCATCATAATAGTAAACATAACGTCTTTGACTTGGTATGGTCACTCCTTTTGAATCGTGCGTTCTTTGTTTCCCATAATATTCAAGAGCCTCATCAGCACTGTTGATTCTTACGATTTCACCCGTGCCATTTGTACATTGACCCTCATGCAGTAAAAACGCACATATCATCACCCCCGTGCGGCCTTTACCCGCTTTGCAGTGTATCGCCGCGATATTATTCTCATTATGCTCTAACCATTGATGCACATTCTCACAGAACGGCTTTAAAAGTTCAAATGGCGGCGGATTATGATCCTGAAATGAATACATTTCCACGCGATTATGGAATTTTGTCACATCATAACGCCTTTTGTTTTCGGCGCATAAATTATAAATTTTATAATGATCCTTATGTTTTGATTCAAAGAATTTCACCACATCATCAATGTGATTTCGGTAAAAACGCTCCAATGTCTCCGCAGGAAAACCCATCGCTATTATGTTCTTTGATATATCTTTAAACACAATTTATAAACACATTTTACATTAATATTATTTAAACATTATTTAAATTCAATTTTAACATTTAATCATGTCATTTATTGCATTACATTGTATATAATATAATTTAAATAAATAAAAATGTGAATTTAAACACTTTTTAAGAATTTGTATCGAATAAAAAATACGTTATATTTTGCGATTTCTTTGTTATTAGATATGTAATAATTTTAAATTTAAATAAAATTTAAGTTTTTTAAAATTTTAATAAAATTAAATTAAAAAACTAAAGTTAAATTAAATTATTAATTATATAAATTGCATTTTTTAGCATTTTTATAGGCGTTTTCAAATTTCAAAATTTGAATTAAAAAATACTAATGGAAAAGTAAAAGAAATTTTTAATGTATTTTTTTGGCAATTTTTTAAACATTTGGAAACTCTGATCAAATGTAAAACTATTGTAAACTTTGATAGTAAATAGGGTATACATAACGTGCAAAAACATTTTTAATAAAAAAAATTATAATAAAAACTAAAATCGCAAATTCAATGGTGAAATTTATAAAATAATCATTAAAAATGAATATATTTTTGATTTAACAAAAATATTCATTAAATTAATGTTTTTAATGTTTTTTAAATGATTAATGAATAAAAAATTTCCGCATTTTTATTAAAATTCCGCATTTTGCCATTTTTGAGGTCCACAATTTCTCCGCATTTTAAGATTTTTGTTCCGCTAAATTCCCATCTCTGGTTATTACCATACTTATCCATGTGCGGGAATTCCTTCTTTTTTATGGTAAGAGATATTTGCGGAAAACTAAGAAATGAGCACCGATCATGTAATAACAATCATTTTAAGACACATTTATTTTCCTATTTTTTCCATTTTTTGGTATTTTCCTTTTTTTCCTCATTTTTGTTGATTTTTTAAACAAATAAACGTGCATTTCGTAAAATTTTATAAATTACCTTTAATCCTTAGTATTTTTGTAACAAATATATACTAAGGGGGGAGTAAAGGTAATTTATAAAATTTTAAAGGGCGAATTTTGTGCATATTAAATGTGTAAAAAATGAGAAAAAATCACTCATTTTAACTGAACGGAGCATAAATTATTACCAAAAATTATTTAATTTCTTAATATTGTAATATTTAATCATTTTTTATAAATAAAATCATATTTTAATCATTATTTTAAGGTTTCTTTTTTCATTTTTCTCCATTTTTTACACTTTTTAAAGCACTTTTTGGCAAAATTTTGCACCGCAAATGGATAAGTATGGTTATTACAAATTTCGGCTCAAATTGTGGACATTCGTTAATTTTTGGGCGCAAATAAACGGTATCTTTGGAATATGCATATATTAATTATGTAATACAGAAAATTTCAAAAGTTATGGACATTCCATGTTTTAAAACCTTTGTTCGTAATTATGTGATATCTCTAATGATATTAATTTTATAAAATAATTTTATAATTTTATTCAGATCCATATTTTTAAACATATATATTATATTAATATTAACTAATTTATTATATATGTGTAAATTTATCATATAAATTTATTATTTTAATTTTTTATTAAAAATCCTATAAAATTTCAATATAAATATTAAGAATATATTTATATATTCTAAAGAAACATTCAATGATACACGTGCAAATCAATAGCATATATTAATTGTCACATAATAGCATAATTCACTATTTTTTGTCCGTGAACCTAATCAAAGACTCATTAACATTTATTTTTATTATTTTTCATTAAAAAGTAATATGATGCGATATTTAACATTTTTGAGTTTAAATTTTATAATTTTATACATACTTTTAATAAATGTTAATATTAAAAATAAATATATGTTAATATATAAATCAATTAAAATCGTTAAAACGCAAAAAATTAATATTATATATAAGAAAATTACATTATATATAAATAAATATAAAAATATATGAATTTAATGATTTTAAGAGATTAATAACGAAAATTATGAGAATAAAATATAAAATTTTATTTTTTAAAATATTGAATTTAATTTTTAATTTAAAAATCGATATGACTATGAATTTTAAGATCATTGACATTAATAATGCAATAAAATTGTTAAGAAATTGAGTCATTTACGATATAATTTAATATTCACGCATATTAAATCACATATATTTTCGTAATAAAATTTCTAAATTAATATATAATGAATATAATGAATGACATACATGATAAATCGAGATTAAAGCCGTCCTCTTTATAACGAATCTTATTCTTACTGACGATTCCTTTGATTGCTGATGCCATCATTCGAATCAAGCGTATGATCATCTATTAATTAATGGCATAAAAAGAGAATTCTCTCATTATTAAAGGAAATAAAAGTGCAAAAAGATGAGAACACACTCAGGAATTGGGTTTAGGAATTGACGTTAATTAACACAAAACGGAGGGAAACAAAATATGGGAAATGATATCATATGCTCTGATATTTTCACATTCATATTGTTACATACATTCACGTTTATGTATAAATGAACATGACTCTTATTTTCATTATATCTTACAATGGTTATATCATAATTACAAAATGCAAACATCAAAATGTACAAAAACTGTCGTATTAAATGCTATTTATTTTATTTATTTAATACATTTATTAATACATTTAATTATAATTAACATTATAATGTGTATTTAATAAGAAAAGTTTTGGTGCACATTCGTATTTTCATTTTGCAATTATAATATAACCATAGTAAGAATAAAGGAAAATGTGAGTATATATGTAATAAATAAAAAATGTAAAAAATGCATAAATGAATTCGTCACTCACATGTTTAATTACAGAGGTAAATGTCGCTTTTGAACTTTTGGGGTATGATCTCAAAGTACAGAATAATAAATCGATAAATGAATGAATTTACTTTTAAATGAAAATGTTATATCATATCATTTTCAAAGAATCAATGAATTAAAACGAAATAAATGTAAATGAATATAAATGTAATATTTATTTACATTTAAATATTGTAAAACGATAAATACATTTTCATACATATATCATTCGATAGAAATTCAATTTTTATATAAATTAATGTCTATGATCGTGTAATGGTGTATAACGCACCGATATACGTAAAAATATACAAATTTCTTATAATTCAAAGACGAATGACCGATTAAATGTCTATAATTATCTCATGTGATATATATTATACACATATACATATTTATATTTTTATATATATAATATATAACTCTTCAATGATAACACACTGCACAATGTCTCACTTATGATATGATTTACAATTTTCATGATAAAATTCACAATAAAAAGTAATGTCTTCGGAACGATTAAATTAATTTTTAATTTAATTATTAATGCGATACCATTATATTATATTCATATATATTCATATATAAAATAAATTACATTATCGCATGATCATTATATATCAGCTGATTATTTATGAATCAAAATTTTGGAATTTTTAGAGCTTTAAAATCACATTTAAAATTAAAATTCTTTAAATCATAACACTAAAATATTATCATTTTCACATTTATTACAATATAATTTCGTTATAAATATATTTTATAATAATAATATAACAATAATTGTAAATTACAATTTATGTGTGTATATATGAAATCAGTGAAATGAAAGGATCCAAATATGAGCTTCAATCAGCTGATGATAGTAATTATGAAACGGATAATTATGATGATGATCGTTTATGAATGAATTTAAAAAATGAAATAATTAATAAATAAATTATTAATTTTCAATAAAATCAATAAATGAATCGTTTCATTTTCTGTCACATAAATGGAGATGATGGAAGAGTCCGCACACACACGAGTGTCTGTTCATTCGTCTCATTATGAGTCAATTGTAATCCGAGAGGCGGCGGAACCTAACCCCATAGCAACATACAGAGGCGCATTTAATTACCATCATATTTCACCGTTATTTTTCCACTTTTTATTCATTTCATTTTTAAACATTTAATTTTTATTTTCATTAAAATTCACATTTTAACATTTTTATCATTTCAAAAAATATAAAATTATTGTATAATAATTAAATGGATACGCCTCTGTCTTTAATATACATACATGCATATGTTGAATAAAGTCTCTTTAAACACATAGAGTTTTCACGACACATGATCCAATATAACGGAACATTAATACCGTACATATTAATACCATTTTATTATACCATTTTATTATACAGAGACGGCTTCCAATTGCCAGTTTTACCCTGCAAAGGGAAGGGTAAGTATGAAAATGCAGGGTAAGTATGTGTATGGCGCGATTCCATGCATTCCTATTGAAAAAGGGTATCTTTACGTATGACGTGCACGCGACTATTGACGTCATCTCTGTACGCAAAGTTACGTCGTCTTTCGAGTGACTATAACTTTGCGTATAGAGCTTTCATAAATAACGAAATGCAAAGAAAAGCATAGAAAAGCAAAAATATCAATATTATTTTAAACGTAATTTATAGTTCATATTGATGCACGAGCGTATTTGGAACACAAATTACGGGTAAAAATTCATACGTAAAAATGCGTATGAAATTTCATACGCATTTTTGCGTATGAATTTTATAAATAAAGTTACGTATAAAATGCTTTATATTTGGAAGCCCCTACTGGAAGGGGTTCGATCGGGTTTCAGTCTACTAGCTATAATTTTGAAATGATGCTATTATTGTCTACATTTACTATTGTTTACTTTTATGCGAAGCGCATACAATATATAACATATCTTTGACCACTTTCCTGACTGCTTTTGGTAAACTAAAGAATAAAGAAAATCTTTATGATCATAATGTTAATATCGAATATTATTTTTTGGCATAAAAATTGCCGTAAATCATCACTTTAATATCTCATCACCATTTAAAGATAATATCACGAAATATTTATGATGTTTATGATGCCACTGTCAGCATATAAAACGTTTAATATAAACGTATAAAATGGCTTCAGATGTGTTTATTAAAATCGGAATATGAATATATAATGAAAACATTGAATACTGAGGCATAACAATATATAACCATATATAGAATTTTTATTGAAAATATCGATTAAAATATGGATTAAAGAAACGGTCTGATCTCATCTCAAATGAAAATGCTCATATATGTGCATTCACTAATTAAAGATCATGGCCTAAGGCTGAGCGCATCATAAAGCAAATGGACAATGAACAGTCATTGAACACGCTCTTTCTATGAATACTCTAAAAGTTTTTCAAAAATCAATTAATCGTGCTTTAGTCCATCTTTAGTTACAAATAGTTACAGTGATGATGCTTTTTTCATGAATAATGTCATTTATTTTATCATAAATTAGAATAATTAATTTTTAGCATATTTTTTAATTTCCAATATTAATCCATCATTAGTCTGCATTTTATGTTTAATAATATCCTATGCACATATTCATTTTATAATCATCATAAATTTAAGTATTTTATTATCATTCCGAAAGTAATGTTCATAATTATATGATAAATAATAATTTAATATTAATAAAAGCATTATAATTTATATCTGAATTTTCATTTTTTATAACTAAAGATATAAGCATTTATTTTATCATATAATATCTGTTTTTTTTCATCATAAATGTTACATTTTCAAATTTGAGGAATACTAACATTGGACTAAAGTTAAGTTAAACATTCGATCGATCAATTGTGTTGTTAAATGCGTTACGAAAACGATAAAATTAAATTTCTTTATTTTCGTATAATTTAATTCATTTTCTTATATGTACTCATGCATACACCGGTATTTAATACACTCTCAATGGTGGTTAAGGATCATATTTTTAGGCATGTTTTTGGTCAAAATTGGCAAATAAAAAATAAAATTATAAAAAAGCATTTCAAATAAAAAATAATTTTACTTAATTTTAAGTATATATATATTTATATGAATTTTTGCATATTAAAAGTTAAATTAAACAATGTTTGATCTACATATTTATACATATTTATACATATTTATACATATTTATACATATTTATACATATTTATATTATATTCAAATTAATTTTAAAAAAATTATTATTAAACATTTTAAAAATTGAGTAAAAATAACTGTAAATTTAAGTTTAATATACTTTAAGATAAAAAAGCATTTTAAGAAAATTCTAAACCCTTAATATTGACATCATAATTGTATTTTTTATATGAAACATTAACATTTATAAATTCATATGAATTAAATGATATGAATTATTTTGTCACATGTCTATGCGTGAATCTAAAATAACGAATCATGTTATATATAACAATACTTTAATATATGATAAAAAAGTGTGATCTGAAATTAAACAGAACATTCAATTACATGATTTGAAAATTTCGCGTATATATGTACAGTATGAGTTTTTAAGAGTAATACTGTTACAGTGAACATATACTATTTTTATAGTGCTTAACTTTATACTCATTATATCGATAAATATGTATATATTGAAAAAACAATACTCATAATTTATGTGTAACTAAATACTTGAAAATAATTTAATTTTTTATAATTTAAAATTTATTTAAATTTAAGTTTCATAAACATATATTAATACATTTTTAAATTAATATTTTCTAATTTTAAGCATCATAATAAAGATGAAAATGTGTTAATTAAAAGGAAATGCGTTAACATTTAACAGAAAAGTATGTATGGGATTAAATTCAGGAAATTTTTTTTAAAAATATTAATGTAATTTTTTATTATGTCATTTATTTAACATAATAAACATGTATATTTATGCATTAATTTGTTTGTTATTATGAATGTGATTTTCAAGGATTTTTCAAAAAAATAAAAATGTCCCAAAAATTGTATTATGCTAATTTAACATTTTATGACCTTAGAATTGAAAATAATGGATTTTTAAAAACTCGAATTGTCCTGAAATGCCCGAAAAATTTTAATTTTTGATTGATTCATATGTATTTATTTAATATATAATTTACTTTCTAATTATTTTCAATAATAAATAGTTATAATTATAATTTACTTTTCTTATTGATATGTTCGAATAAATATTATACACTTAAGTGCCGTTATAGTAAAATGGTTGGGATCATAAAAATTGTTTACTTTAACAGAATTTTACAATAAAAGGTATTTACTATAAATGCACTTTGGTGTATATAAAATTTTCAGTTAATTTAGTATTTTAATGAATGTATGTATTCGTTATTAGTGTACATATAAAATATGTATCACTAAATTCTTTATTAAATTAAATAATATACATGTTAACCTATTATTGGTTCACATAATCTCTGAGAAATTTAAACGGAATCATTAGAAAATTGATCCAATTTTTGTACTTAAAAATTACAAATTTACCCAAAACATGCACCTAAAAGTACATCTTTGAATATTGTATACATACATGTTTTTGAATAAATATATTTTATAAAAATATTAAAATAAAAAAAGTACATTTTAAAATTAAGAATAAGGAAATGCTCAAATTTCATGCATAATTATTAAAGTTTTATATTTCAAAAAATTTTCAAAATTTACCATAAATATAATTAATTAAATTATAAATAAATATAATATTTAAAATCACATAAAAGAGTAAATATAAAAATGTGTTCATTAATTAAGGCTCATGGTGTTTCGCAATTAATTCAATATTTTTTAATATTAAACTGAAAATAATAAAAACATTGAAAATTAAATAGTATTTTATACGATACTAAATTAGCACTTTTATTGTATTACTGACACAATGTGAGTAAACACTTAATACAAAAGTTAAGCGTTAACATGTGCATATGCGCACTGTTTAATGCACGAATAATAAAACATAAGTGCTTACACTGTACAAAAATAAATAATTTGGTGATTATATACTCTTTTTATTAAATAATAAAAATAAATACACTATGTTTGTACATAATATATAATTTTGAAAAAAATTTTCGCGTAAACTTCTATATTATATTATTAAAAGAATTTACCCACAGTATGTGTGTATGTGAGTGAGTGAGTGTGTGTGTGTGTGTGTGTGTGGTTACTTTAAACATGTGTTCTGATTAAAAATGATGTTAAATTTCATAATAAAATTAAACAATATATTTATAGTATAATTTTATATACATTATAATAAATATAAAGTATTGATGTTTAATTTTCTTTAACAACAATACCAACAATAAATTTAGTTAATAATGTAATTAAAAGAATATAAATTAAAGAATATAAATAAATTAAATGAATAAAAATGTTGAATTTATGTAAAAACACATACGAATAAATAAAATCTTTGGCTTTTAACGGTTTTACGGTTTCGTTATATTATAATAGAATATGTGAACCTTAAGATTCGTGTATATAATATGGACATTAATTGTGTTCACATTGTATTTTGGGCCATTATCAAACATAATTTAAATGTAAAAATTTTAAATAAAATAAAATAAATAAATGAATAAAATTTAAATGAAATATGATGATGAAAATGATGAAAATACATTTTACATTAAATAACATACATTATAATTACTAAAAAGAATGCACAGAATAGGGTACTCTGCTCAGTTTGATAGTGACGTATTTTTGCATATATTGAAATATATATTAAATATGAATAATTAACGTAATTAATAAATATATTCTTTTATCATAATAAATATTTCAAATATTTAATTAATAAATATGATTCTTTAAAAAATACATTGAAATTAATTTTTAAAATTACATACAATTGTGATACCATTGTAATTTATTGATAATTATTTTTTTTAAAATAAAAGTTCATAAAAATATAGGTTTTATTTTAAGTTTAAAGAGTTACTAAAGAGTTCGTTAATGAACCATAATTCATTAATGTTAATATTTTAAAAAATGGAATGAAATGCCCGAAGCATTTTTCAATGATGACTGATGTTTATGAATAAAAACAACAATACATAGCAATACAATAACAATGAAAAATAACAACAATGCTATGATGATGAAGTATCAAAAGGGAATACATTTGTTGAGAGTATAAAGAAATGGAATTTTATTGTGATGATAAAAGTTAAAAAATGTATGAAACAATGGTTTACGTCTTTACTCATTACTAAAGATTTGAGCATTGTCTAAAGTGCTTTCGTATGATGCAAAATAATTTTAAAACAAATCTCATGATACTGTGCCATTTCACTTCAAATATCCATTTACCTAACATCTTAGACCGGTCTTATAACCCTTGAATAAGCATCTCTTATATCTAAAGGGGTAAAACACTCCTATTCTTTTATTCCATCATATCATGCATATTCTTTTAGAGTAACTAAAAATGTACTCATTGATGCACGCTTTAAGATCGGGTCCAAAAAGTGAGGTAAAAGGGTACTTCAGTACGATTCAATAATGTTCAATATAATGTCAGTGTATTCATTTATCATATGAAAGGAAACGTTTCACCGTAAAATTATATAAAAAATTTCGCATTTTTTAACATTTTCAAAAAAATAATGCACACATATATACATTGAAATTTATTAAATAATTCAAAATTAAAATTATTATATTTTAAATTATATTATTTATCGCATGATAAAAATGAATAAATTCATTCATTTATTCATTTTTATAAAAAAATAAAAATATATTAAACGCTTAATTTTAATAATAAAAATTATATCATTATATTTGTTATATTTTATTGAGAGTATTATGACGTTTTTGCAATAATATTTATGTTTGAGGCCACATTTAAACATAATTATGACATATGTGCAAATATTAATTCAAAAACGTCATAATACTTACAATAAAAAATCCATATATTATTTTTGATTTTAAAATGTTTACACATTTCTTTAAAATTATATTTTTTAATTTTAAATTTATTTTGAAAATTGTACTTAAATTATAAATTAAATTCTGAAAAATATTATTTACATCATAATAATATCATAATTTAATATTTTGAAAATTTTAATATAAAATTTCAATTTATTATAGAAATTAATTC
>JAQIXB010000952.1:0-12950 GCA_034697405.1 Mesoplophora pulchra | reverse complement strand
AAAGTATTACTTAATATTATATGAATATATAATTTAATATAAATACATATATGAATATTACATAAATGCATTAAATATTTGGAATATTTTTTGAATATATATTTTTATATTATTAAATATCATTTATTATTACAATTTTAGTATGTCATAATATAGTATATTTTTATGACAAACACTATATACACACTTAGATATGTTAAGTTTTATCAAAATACATATATTGATATATTTGATTATGAAAAAAATAAATTGAATTTTAAGTAAATTATTACGTTAATTCACGAATTTTTTGAATATATTTACAGAGAATATGTTTTTTGATAAAAGTTTTATTTTTGAATTTTATTATTTTATTATTAATGTAATTATTATTATCTATGCTCATCACGTGATGTGCCATTGAATTGAGCAAAATTCATCATTCTGTAGACACGTGACGGGGATATACATCACTAATTCCTTTTTTATAAATGAATTTTTTAAAAAAACGTTTTGAAATATAACTTTATTGTGAATGAATTATTATTAAAATGAAATTTTTTTAAAAAAATAATTATAATAATTTTACAGAAAAATAATTTAAATATTTACTTATAATTCAATGTGTAAACTTTTCTTGTGATATAAGCGCAAAAATAATATTAAAAATTAAATGAATATATATTCAGATATATTTATTATAAAAGAACTAAATGCATATATTAGATATATACCCATTGACCTCACTTTTTCAGCACGTCTTATAGCGTAATGTAAAAAGAGAGTCTTATATTATTGAGAAATAAAAACCTTTTTCTATCTTTTGTTTGTATATTTTCCTAAAATGTACATGCCTCACGCTATAAGAATGTTACAAAAATGCTAAAATATAATTATATAATATTAATATATATTTTATTGATGTGTGCAGAGGTGTCAACAGTTAGAGACGTATCAAACGAACAGTAATAAAAAGATAGAATCCCATGAAAAGGATTTAGCAGAATGTAGACTATTGATTAGTCAATATGAGGCTAAAATGAAGAGTCTTCAGGAATCGATGAGAGACGTCGAAAATAAAAGACGATCTTTGGAAGAAAAAGTCGATCAATTGAATGATGAATGCGAAAAATTAAAATCGGCCGAAGAAATGCATCATACGGCGTCCAAAGAAAAGGAAAAAGAAAAAGATTCTGTCGAAAGAATGAAAAACACCTTAGAACAACAGATTGAGAAACACCGTGATGCTCACCAAAAACAACTCTGTACACTGAGAGATGAAATCGCAGATAAACAGTCTCTCATCGATCAATTGAAAGACGCAAATCAAAAACTCACACTATCATCTGAACGTCTTCAGCAGGAATATGATAAACTAAAGAACGATGAACAGGAAAAGAGTGTCAAATTACATGAATTGACAATGCTGAACGACCGTCGGGAACAGGCACGTCAGGACCTTAAGGGATTAGAGGAAACTGTGGCTAAAGAGCTGCAGACACTTCATAATCTGAGGAAATTATTCGTTAATGATCTGCAGAGCCGTTTTAAGAAATCGGCCGCCGGAGAAGAGACGGAAGACACTGCCATTTCCGGCGGTTCCGTCGCCCAAAAACAGAAAATCTCTTTTTTGGAAAATAATTTGGATCAATTAACGAAAGTTCATAAACAGGTACACCTTTTAATACCATCCGTATACAGTGAAACCTCTTTATTATGGACATTGAAGCATATGTGTTTTATCCGATTTAAATCAATGCTAAATATGTATGCTTTACAATTAGCATTATTATTTAGTGGCATTTCCTCCTCATGATATAAGAGATATAAATAAACTATAATCTTATAATTACTAACATTAGTTTATACACATATGGGAATAAACTTTTTTTTTCGATTTTATGTCACTTAATTTGTGTCCATTTTAATAGGTTTTACTGTAATACGCTATTAATATTTATATTTTACTGATAACTTTTTTTTAAATATATTTATATATATATATTTATAAAAAATTAAAACATTTTCAAATATGAAATTAATAATTTTTTATAAATATATAAATGAATGAATATTATTATCGCATCATGATCATGATATGTCATGTGATACATGCGATTCCATCGCTTTAAAAAAAAGCGAAATAATAATTGGGTTTTTGGGTTTAAAATTAAAATAATATATTTTTTTAAAAATTAAATAAAACGATACATTTTTTTCATTTTTAAAAATGAAACATTATTTTTAATAAATAAATAATAAACTAATTATTTATTAAAAATAAATTCAAAATTTTTTATTAATTTAAAAAAATATTTATAAATTTATTCATAATTTTGTATAAAAATTTTTGATAATATTTTTTGATTTAAAATAATATAAATTTTTAAAAATTTTTAAATATTAATGAAAATGTCGATAATGTCCATATATAGCTCGTCCGTGATAATGCCGATCTTCGGTGTGAATTACCGAAATTGGAAAAGAGATTACGCGCGACAATGGAACGGGTAAAAGCATTAGAGGGTGCTCTTAAAGAGGCTAAAGAATCAGCGATGAGAGACCGCAAAAGATATCAGTATGAAGTCGATCGGATCAAAGAGGCCGTCCGACAGAAGAACTTAGCACGCAGAGGGAATATGGCCCAAATCGGTATGTACTTGCTTTGTACTAATAGCAGCACACCATCTAAGCCCTCTTTTCTCTTAATTAACATAAATAACGTTAATATTCAAAATAAATATAATTAATTAAAGCAATACTAATAAAGCCAAGTGAATCACATGAAGAACTTAATTTATGAAATTAGGTGTATCCAAATATTTGTTTTTAATTAAAAGACGTTATTTATGTTTATTAAAGAAATTTGTCTTAAGCTAAAATGGATATACTGTATATGTGTATTTTAGCACAATTTTAAAGTTTTTTTATTTCAATTTTTAATGCATTTTTTATAAAATGATGGATTTTTTTGAATTTATAATTAAAAAAGTAAATGTATAGAAAAAGAAAAGCTTAGGTTTACATATACCTGTGGATTTAGGTACACCTTTGCTCTTTTTAATATTGAAACAAAAGTGAGGTAAAAGGTAACTAATAAAGTTGTGTAATACTTATTTATTAATTATTTTTTTTAAAAAAATCTATTATTAGTAAATAATTACTTAGTTATTCTTTATCTTTAAAATAAGATAATGGCGAATATTTTTTTTTAAATTTTATTAATTATATTTTAATGAAATTATATTTTTTAAAAAAATATTCTAAATTTACATTTAAATATATATTTTAAAATATAATTATGAAATAAATAAATATTTATTATATTATTAATTTATAATTGAAAATTGAATATTTTTTCATATTATTTTTTAATAAAAATGATTGAATATTTTATCAGAAAAAAATAATTTATTAAAAGATTAAAATTAAATATAAATATAAAATTAAATATAAATCAAATTAAATGATATGAAAAAATTAAAACACGAAAATTATCATCATTTTTATGTTAAAAATAAAACATAAAATGATAAAATGAAACATATCATTAATTTAAATTTAAAATATTAATATATCATTTAAATATTATAAAATGATGTATTTTTTTGTGAAAATTTATAAAAAGATTAATCAGATATAAGAGTGATGTTAAATAGCGATGTACTAATAAATGCCTTTTTTAATGAACACAGCAAAGCCCATTAGGGCGGGTCAGCCTATGGCCGTTAATAGAAACGCCGCGAATTTAAACATTCAAAATAATAATGTGACCGTGGCCCGTCCCGTGATACGACGCACTCCTAAAGGTATCAATTATATTTCTTATATTTTTGGTATGAATTTACTTAAATGACGTAATATCATCATCAATTTTTAATTTATTTTCTATGTTTCTATGATTTGATATGTGTATTTTCATATACTAATTTAAGGCATTTACACCTTAATGATGTTACACCATTTAAGTAAATTAATGTCAATTTTTCTCACATAATTTAATCCTCATAAATGATAAATTTATAATTTTTTATAAATATATAATTATTTTTTTGATGAAAAATAATTTCGAATGAAAAAAATTATAAAAAATTATAAATATGATATAATTTTATAATATTATTTTTATGAAATTTAAAATATAATATTAAAAAAGTCATTTAAAAGACATAAAAAACATTACTTTATTTTAAAAATATTTTTAAATGATGTTTTAATTAAAATTTTATTTTTATTTTTTAGAAATTATCGATAATTAATTTAAAGAAAAACCAAAATAAACGCATTAAAATTATTATGATGATATTATTTTTCACTGATTTAAGTGATACTCATTAATGATTTATTAACCGACTTTTTTATAGCGCGTAATTAATTATTATTATTATTAATTTTATTATTTTATCATCATATTTTATTTAATATTTTTAGTTTATACATAAATAAATATAAATATTATATGATTTTAATTGATTTTTAATATTTCTCTCTTTTTATTAATTTTAAAATTTAATATTAATATTATTATTATTATATCATTATTATTAATGATTAAAATTTTAATTATATAATTATAATTATTACTATTAATTGTATCTATTGTTAGTGCAATTTTCTCCTTTAAAAGTGCACATTCATACTTTTGTTGCAAAAAATCAAATGATTACGCGCATTGTATAATGAATTACATAATAAATGCTATCATTTTGTCATATGCATATGCATCACAAAAATGGCAATTAATATGAAATTCTGTGTAATATATTAAAAAATGCTTATTATTGATTATTGATTATTGATTATTATTATTATTAATAAAAAACAAAAGTAATTTTAATATAAATATTATATTATTATTATTATTATATAATAATAATTATATATATATTTAGCTTTAAATAAATAATTCAAATAAATAATTGCAATTTATATATAAAGTATATTAAAAGTATAAATAAATAAATTATAAATATATTATTTTAATTTCATTATTATTATAAAATTTAAAAAAATTATTATTAAAAAATTTGAAATGCAATTCATTTAAATAAAATTGTAATGTCTTAAAATTTTGTTTTTTATTTAATTCATAACATGATTATATTTTCTTTATCAATGATGTCAAAAAGTGAGGTCAAAGGGTAAATTAAATGGTCATATGCACAAATAAGGTATGTATTAAATTAATAAATTATAAAAGAAATTTACAATAATAGTGTTATTGAATGATATAACATTATTTTTAATAAAAAAATTTATTAAAATAATATTAGAAAAACATTAAAATTTAGTAAATCATGATGTATATAAAATTAATATTTTGAATTTTACGGAAATAATATTTTTCGTATAATTTTTAATAATCGCATTTTCATTGAAAAATATATTATCATTATAATTAATTATCATTAATTATAAATTAATTAAAATTTAAAAATATATTTAAGTTTTTAGTGCGTAAATTATAAACGTATAATCAGTGTGTTCAAAAAAAGGAAAAATATAAAAAAAGCATAAAAAGTGTCAATGTAAAGAAAGGTAATTTTTTTAAAATTTTAAATTATTTTTGCATTTTCCTCTTAATATTTTTGTAACAAAATTTTATAATAAAACCTAAAAAAGCAAAATTTTCATGGACCGAAACGCTTTATTTTTAACATTTAACGTTAAATTTTTTATATCATGATGACACTTTTGCATTATTATTTGCCCATGATGCCATAATTGTGTTTGAATTAAGGCACAATTATGTCTTCATGCGCAAATAATAGCCCAATTTAGGACGGTCAAAAGTTCCAAAGATTCATAGTTTATAATAAAAGTATTAAAAATTATGTATTAATTATTAAATTTATAAAATAATGAAATTTTTATGAATTTATTTTAATAAAAATTAACCTTTTTACTGCAATTGCATTACAATTTATAGTTTCGATGATAAAATGCCATGGGATATAAAGTGCTGTATACAATAGACTTTTCACGGTCCTCTGTTCACATGCAAAAAATGTCTAAATTCTTTTAATATGAATGAATACAAAATTTTGCTTTAATATCTTTTAAATAAAAAGAGTCATTTGCCTCAAATTAAACACCATTATTATAATAAAATATAATATAAGTATATTTAGAGGGAAAAGAAATTATTGCACCATATAATTATTTAAAAATAAAAAATAATAATTAAAATGTATGATTAATTTTTTTGACTCAATTAGTAACTTAAAAATTTTAAGCGTTTATTAAAGTTCATTGTAATTTATTATATGATTATTATTTATTTATTCATTATTCATTAATAATGCAATTCACTGATATTTTCATTGATAATTATTAACATATTTATGATTATAAAATATATAATAATATATGTTTAATATTTTTATAAATAATTTTCTATTCATTTATTGATATATAATTAATTTTGTGATTAATTAATTGTAATTAAAAATCATATTTTTATACATTTTATTATATAATATGTAAATATATGGAAATGTTATATTAAAGTGAATCTTTTATCTAATGATTGATACACATTTTCATTTACACCTTTTTTAAGGTATGGCTAAATATATCGCTGAATGAGAAAAGATGACCTTTGACCCGATATAAGGTCATCTTTTCTTTCCTCATCTTTTACATTTTTAGAGCACATGTATATTCCTCATATCCTTATCATAAAAATAGTATGGGTATGTATCTCGAGATATAAGTTCCTTTATTATTTGCATATTTTTTGAAAGTATATCTTAAAAATATGTTTTACTCATGTTATAATTGTGAAATCGGTAAAGAAATACATAAATAAGTACATGTACTATTGCATGTGTAGTAAAACATCCACAAAATAGAAATGCGTTCCAATTAAAGATTTGTTTTTAGTTTTAGAGGTTTTACTGTATCTGAATAAATGCTTATTATGAATGGTATTTGTATATGAATGATACATGTGAATATCGGCATATTTTTAAATTTATCGCATAAATTATAAATGAACATTCTTTAGAATTTTTTATTTCTAAACTATGTTAAGGTATAACTAGTGTCAGGTACTATTTTCAGATGCAAATAATAGATATGTCTATATATTGATTATTTAACATTTAATTAACTATTACAGTGGAACTTCCCTAAGACGGAAACTTCTCAAAGGACACATACCCTGTTCACAATCGATTCCGTATTAGAGAGGTTCGAATGTATTTAATAAATATTATTATTTTAAATTTAGAATTTTAAATCAATTAATTTAATTACATTTTTATGATAATTTTTAAATTAACATAAAAATGTAAATATATTTTATTTAAAAAAATATAATAATAATAAAAATTACAAATAATAACTATACATATGTATTAAAATGTATATTTTGTATAACAATTATTACATAAATATTTTTAATCATAAAAAAATTAATATGAATAAAAATATAATTTAAAATTTGGTATAAATTAACATTTAAATAAATTTATTTTTTAAAAAAATAATTATTATCATTATCAATATTAACTTTTTATTAATTAAAATTCAATGATTAAATTTAATTCATTATTAAAATATTGCATTAAATTTCAAAAATAATAATCTCAAAAATATAACAATAATCACGTGATAAAAGTGCTGATAATAAATCGTATTATTCATTAATTAGCTGATGACCCACGAATGGATCCATCCGTAGATACACTAACATTTTTAAGTGCATTTAGAACCTTTACCGCTGCCACAGGAATTCGCGTCCCTTTAAATACACGAAAAATACAAATGATTAATTTTATTATAAATTATGTTTAAATATAAATGTAAATTTTATAATACAAATTTATTGTTAAATAATAACATAAATAATAAAAATTTATAAAAATATGTGATTAAATACCGGGTCCAAAGATGAGAGTCGCACCGTTTTTATAGAGATAATCATAGTCTTGAGGCGGTATCACTCCTCCGACCACTATCTTAATGTCACTAAAGAGTAATAGTAATGGTTTAGTCATACCGAATTACCTCACATATCATAAGATACTTATATCATGAGTTTAATTTTAGGGCTAATAATTTAATGATAAAAAATTAAAGGGAATGGTATATTAGAATGAGATGTACTTATACCATGAGATAAATGTATGTATACCCCATGTTCATTCCGCGATATATTAATTGTATGTAAAAAGTGAGGTCAATGGGTACATTCATAGTGTGTAAATGTAATGGTAAATCAATTAACTAAACTTTTTCAGTTCATTTATCATATCTTTTGTCATAATGTAAAATAAATATAAATTATTATGTTCACTATGATAATGCATAATAAATCTTAAAAAATGTAAATGCGAAAAATTAATGCGTACGATAATATTTTAGTATATATGATAATAGTATATGCGGAAAAAAATAAATTATGAATAAATTTTCAAATGATTAATTCATTTATAAATATATATATTTAATTTAAATTAAAAACAAATTAAATCATTTAAATAATAAATTTATTATTTAAATGATTATTTATCATATGTAAAAACCATAAATGACATGATTTAAAAAAGTTCAATACACATCTATGCACATCTATTATTATTACACATTTACCTCACTTTTTAGTCCTTTCGTACGATATGAAAATGTGCACAAAGGTGACTTTTAACTCGAGATATAAGTTCTCTCTTTAGTTACTTCTATCATTGAATATTTTTTATTCAATATTAAGCATGTCTGAGAATTTGTTCATACCTATAGCTATAAGATCGGTTCTAAAAAGTGAGGTAAAAAGGTACATAATACTGGTAACATGTAACTAGTATTTTATTAATAATGCTTTATCATAGTTCAATGGAATATTTCATTTAATATATTAATAATATATAATTAAAATATAAAATATAATAAAAGAGATTCATATGCACATTCAGTATATAATGAGAATCATATCCATCATTTTAATTATATATTTAAATGTATTATTTTTAAATGTTTAATAATTAATGTCTTTGAAAATGTGTGATTTTTTAAAATGTTAAATTTTAATTCAATGATTTTATAATTCAATTATCATTATATCATAAAATGGTGATGATTATTATCGTGATAATAATAATGATAATGATGATGGTCATTGATAATTGAAGTGTCATTATTCATTATTAAATAAAATGTGAGCATTTAATTTTATTTTAATTGAATTATATATTTATGAATAATTAAAATTTATAAATAACATACATACATACCAATTTACCTCATTTATCCTGACCTTATATCATGAGATTACCCTCAAAAACATAAATAAACATAAAAATAGAATATTTTTAAAATGATTTTTTATGATTTCAATTTTTTTAAATTTATTTATTTATTCACATATAAAATAAAATAATGCACCCCATGATATAAGGTCATAATCGTAAAAAGTGAGGTCAAATGGTAGTAAATGCTATTTTTAAAGCGCATATACGTACGGACGTCCCATTTTTTTTAAAGCATTATAAAGTTGAGGCACGAGTGTCCTGTGACCCGCCGCCTGACTGCTGACACCTATACAATGGACATCGGCGTCAATGGCCTGTTGTGCCACTTCCTCAGGTGTCTGAAACAATGGTCCCAAATCGACGTCGAATCCGACGTCCGCGAATCCCGTGGCAATGACTTTGGCACCGCGGTCGTGACCGTCCTGACCCATTTTGGCCACTAATATACGCGGCCTCCGCCCTTCACTTTCACTAAATTCCAATACTTTATCATTGATTTGTTTTAATTCATCGGAATTCGCAAATGCTTTAGAGTATGCACCACTGACCAATCGGTCTGCGGCCACGTGACGGCCGAACACTTTTTCCATGGCCATAGATATCTCTCCTAAAGTGGCACGTGCTTTTGCACATGCGACGGCCTTTTCTAAGAGATTTCCATCTGAAGATGAAGCATTTTGAAGATCGTCTAAACACTTTTTGACCATTGTTGCATCACGTGATGATTTCACATCTTTTAGTTTATTGATTTGACTCTCCTTTACTTGTTTATTGTCCACAATTAGTACATCGACAGTTTCTTCTTTTTCCAATCGGTATTTATTGACCCCGACAATGACCTCTTTACCGCTATCTATAAGTGCCTGTTTTTGGGCGGCACATTCCTCAATGCGTAATTTGGGCATTCCTTCGGCCACAGCTTTTGCCATTCCCCCCAAAGACTCAATTTCATCGATGACTTTCATTGACTCATCATAGATGTGATCAGTTAAAGATTCCATCATATATGATCCTCCCCATGGATCGATAACTTTGGGAATTCCCGTTTCTTCCGCTAAAATTATTTGTGTATTCCGTGCGATGCGTGCACTAAAACGTGACGGAAGTGCCAATGCCTCATCGAAGGCATTCGTATGCAATGATTGAGTTCCGCCGAAGATCGCGGCCATAGCCTCAACCGTCGTTCTGATTATGTTATTATACGGATCCTGTTCTGTCAATGACCATCCCGACGTTTGACAATGGGTTCTTAACATACACGATTTGATACTCTTTGGATTAAAGTGCTTTTGGATTAAATGTGCCCATAGTCTTCGCGCGGCTCTCATCTTTGCAATTTCCATGTAAAAGTTCATTCCGATGCCCCAAAAAAAAGATAATCGCGGCGCGAAATCGTCTATTTTAAGGCCCGAATTAATTCCCGTGCGACAATATTCGAGGCCATCGGCTATGGTAAAAGCACATTCCAATATGGCATTAGCACCCGCTTCTTGCATATGATATCCCGATATTGATATGGAATTAAATTTCGGCATATTCTTTGACACATATGCAAAGATATCGCCGATAATACGCATCGAATGATTCGGGGGATATATGTACGTATTCCTCACCATAAACTCCTTTAGTATGTCATTCTGTATCGTGCCCGACAATAGCTTTTGGGGGACGCCCGATTCTTCAGCCGCAGTTATAAACATGGCCAAAGTCGGAATTACCGCACCGTTCATTGTCATGGAAACGGATATTTTACTTAAATCAATGTCTTTGAATAGTATTTTCATATCTTCGACAGTGTCTATGGCCACACCCGCCATTCCGACATCGCCCTCCACCCGTGGGTCATCACTGTCATAGCCCCGATGTGTCGCGAGGTCAAAGGCCACGCTAAGCCCCTGTTGACCTGCGGCTATGTTTTCCTTATAAAAGCGATTACTTTCTTCAGCGGTGCTAAATCCTGCGTATTGTCGTATTGTCCATGGTCTTTGAGAGTACATCGTGGCATAAGGTCCACGTGTGAATGGGAATTTCCCGGGAATTTCATCGCATTCTTCAGATTCTTTACGATTATCTGATGATAGATACAATGGTTTCACATCAATGCCTTCACACGTTTTCCATAAAAGAGAGTCCATTGACTTTCCTTTTAATTCTTTTGCGGCTAAAAATTTCCATTGTGATATGAGAGAAGAATCATCTGAAGACTCTGATGATGATGATGAACATCTTATTATTGATGATGATGATGGTGATAATGTACATTTAGAACATGACGAATGACGTAATATCTTTAAAAAGGAAATTCCAATCATAGGCAATTAATTTAATTCAATAAAAATAATGTAAACATTTATTTAGAAAATTTAATGTTAAATATACATACGTATTTAATATTCGAATAATGTCCATATTTAAATGCGTTCATATTTATTAATTTTATTATTTATTTGAATTTAAAAACACAATTAACAAATGTCATTTTATAATTAAATTAAATTAATAAATAATTTAACATAATCTTTTGGGTTTTATTATAATTATACATATACATTAACATTAAAATATTACATAAATATAACTTTTATAATACAATATTTGCATTATATTCGTAAACAAATTATTTCATCATAACAATTATTAACGTCAACAAAATAGGTATATATATTACCATAATAATAATAATTAATTAATGATATTTATTAATGAATATTAAATTTAAGGGGTAATAAATATTGCATTAAAATGAACGTAATTTATTGAAATGAATTTTTAATGACGGATCACGTTAAACACTCATATGAAAGAGTGAATGTGATTGGATTGTTATTAAACATCACGTGACACAACACATTTGCAAAGGGGAAACATAAGCAGTAAATTGTGCATTCACTATAAACCCTATGAACGTATCTATGTATACTATGCTATTCTATGTACTATTGAATGTACTATTGAATGTACTATTGAATGTGCGGTTTAATGCTGTTTTAGAATATACATTAATGGCCTCAGCATAGACTTACATTGATAGTGAATGTTTATTATGATGATTTTATTTTAGTTATTTAATGAAAAGAAAATCTTTAATATAATTATTTATTAATTTTTTAAATTAAAAAATAAATTTAAAAATAATCATTTTCATTTTTAAATGTGTGATTTTAACGTATAAATAAATATAATAATATATAATATAATAAAAAATATATAAATAAATAAATGACGAATAAATTTTAGAGAATTATATTTTGAAAAATATAATATAAAATAAAATTTATTATTTTATTATAAAATATAAATGTACATATTTTATCGTTTCATTATTTTATGATATAAATCGCTGTAAATAATAATGGCCGATGATGAAAGAACAAAAAAATTGGAAATCGGAAAACAGAAAGTGAGTGTCATATCAATAAAATGTACTAAAATATACTAACATTTAATACATAATTATATTTTAAAATTTCTAAAAAATGTGTTCATATTTTAATCATAATTATAATGCACATATATTTTCGTTTTCATTTTTTCCATTATTTCATTATAATTTCATTATTATTAATGCGTTTTAATATTACTTTTTTAGTATATGTTAGTACATGTTAACATTGACATTTAAAATATAATATGATCGTTTTATTTATATATTTATTATTTATTTATATCATTAATTTCATTGTAAAATAAATGATAATATTTATATTAATTAATTAT
>JAQIXB010000951.1:0-12953 GCA_034697405.1 Mesoplophora pulchra | reverse complement strand
GGGTGGTCTTATACCTCGAGGTATAAGACCCCTAAAATGAGCACTTTTTTCGAATCTTAAAAAAATGATCACACCTCACGATATAAGACCTGTGCTCTTATGTGAGGTAAAACGGTAATATGAAAATATCAATATATTTACCTTTAATAACGCAGGTCTTAGGACATAATTGTGTTTAAATTTGCTTAACGAACACTATGTTTTAAAGCATTCATAAGAGAATTCAAAAGGATTCTGTCTCTACGATCTGTGTGTTTAACAGTAAAGGGTCCATTTTTAGTGTACCCCATTATCAGCATTTTTAGTCGACGATTTACAGTAAAACATGATCAAAGTAAACATATTTTTGACTTTTACTTTAATAAAAAATAATTAATGATTTTAAAATCTTTTATTTTTAGCTCTATTCTAAGGTTAAATAGAGATGTAAATGCATATTACGGTATGCATATTTTTACAATAAATATTACAATAAAACCTCTAAAAATAGAAAATAATCGTGAGAAAAATGCCCGTTTTAAAAAAAATCGTCATTATGGGGTTTTTCTGTAATTATTGTAATTAAAACGAAAATAATATATGAAAATTTAGTATATTCAGTTTAATATGATAAATATAAATACATACATGTATATTTAGTAATTATATTTAAATTCATAAATATTTTTTAAAAAATATCAGTAAAAAATTATTTTATATAAAAATTAAAAATTGTTTTTTAATATATTAATATATTAACATTATCGGTTATTATATTGCGACATTTTATGCTTTGATCTGTGTCTAAAGGTGTTATTAAACAATAAAATCACTTTTTTAATTGAAAAACATCATATCACAGAAAATACTTTTATTACTTTAACATTAACTTTAACATTACTATACATTACTAGTTTATGATGATAATGCCAATGAACTTAAAGTAACAAAATAAAAGAGAACATAGTGAATCTATGTATTATGTTATTCTATAGTTAATGGTAAAATCTTTCTTTCTATAGATTGAAATAATACAATTACTAAAAGGGAATAGTAACAGTGAATAGTATATATATATATATTATTTGTATATTATTAATAAAACAAATGAATTTCGATATATAATTTCATTGAAAATGCGCATCGAATTAATTAATTGTGATAAATGTGATGTGATAATAGAGACATAAAAATTTTGGCACAATAAAAATGCATCATTCAATGCCATAGTGATACATGATTATTGTCTATTATCATCATGCCATTGAACTAAAGCCCTTCACTTTTACTTCAGATCAGCACTTTTTTAGTATACTTTTATAGTAATATCATATTCTAATATATATACATCTAATGTATATATATATATATATTTATATATGTTTGTGTTTGTGTCTGTTACAAAATTAATTTTAACTATAAACACACATACGTAGAAATAACAATATAAAAAATGGATATTAGTATAGCAAGAATATTGTTAGCAAGTTAGCTAACTTTTAGCTAGTAGTAACTTTTAGCTTATAAAAAGCTTATAAAAAGCAACTGATACAGAATTTAATTCTTTTTTAGTCAATATTAATGTCAAAGGACAAAAATGAGACATAAACACTTGAAATTTGCTCAGACGATATGATCAATAGAAACTAACTAGAAACGTGTAGTATATATATGTACAACTAGCATTACTATTAGTATAATATTTAATTTAATACTAAAAAATTCAACGCCATCATTATTAATTCCTAAATAAATAGACTCTAAATTAAAGTCCGTTTTTAAATTCATATAATCTTTAAATAGAATATGAAAAAACAAATAAATGTATAAAAATATTTATAAAAAATATTTCATTTAATATTTTTCTCATTTTATTTATAAATGTTATTTCATACCTTTTTTTAGATAATAATAAATTCATTTATTAATATTGTTATTTATTATGTTATCTCAGTATGTATTTTATAAATGTTTTTCTGAAAAATGTTAAATGACATTAAATAATATTTAAAAAATTTCTTAATAAATATTTATTATGATAAAATTCAGAGATAAAATTTTATTAGTTTTAAGTATTAATTAAATTATTCCCAAATTATAATTAATGATAAATTTTAAAAAATTAATTAAAAATGTAAATTTCGATTTATTATTTCGATTTTGAATTTCAAAAATTAAAATAAATTTTTAAATTATAATTTCCTCATTATTATTAAAATGTTTAAATTTTTTGAAATGCCGCAATATCCACGGATTGGACGACATCATCCATACTTTCTATTTCTTCAGTTAACCAATCGATACTCACTATAAATTTAGTGAATTTAATTAGTTATTAATATTATTAATTAAATACCGTATGTACATAAATAATAAATTAAGAAAATAATTGATTTCATGACATACGATAAATTAAAATTTTAATTATAATTAAAGAGATTAATGTATAATTACCTTTTTCATCTTCGACGACACATACAATTTGCAGTTTGTGTATACCATAGGCCAAAGGTACTAATTTTGCTATTTAATGTCAATAACACATTCATATTAATATTTAACCAATGAAAGAATTATGTGATTGAAAAAATGACATAATCCATAAGATTATAGGGCTATGGCCTTATATCTAATGAATCGTGTAATAAATGCGTGAACTTTCTTCAATTACTAGTGTTAGATCATGTAAACTCATATCTTTAGGGGTTAGTAACAGTTAAAGAATTCCTTTGAGATATGTGTGTATTCTTCTAAAGTGATTCTATTTAATACACACAATCAAAGCATAGCACTCATTGACCTCACCTCTGATGAAATCTTATAGCACGGGGCTCACGGGTCTTATGTCTTAATTTACTCATTTTTCTTAATATCTATATATTGATTTTTTAGTGCTGAAATTAACTGTGTTAATCACGCAATTATAAGATTATGGATTAAAAAGTGAAATAAAAGCCAAATATAAAGTGTACGTACAGACACCCCATACTAATCCATCACAGCCGATCGTACGGACTTTCGATTCCATGAGTTTCATATCTGTTTCATCGTCCCACGGTTTTACGTCTAATATCACATTGGATTTGGCGATAGGACCCGGTTCTGTATCATCATATTTTTTCGTTATTTATTTATTAAATATTTTTAATTTTTATTAATATTTAATATAATACCGATTTATCTCTCATGCACTTTAATGATATTACAAAATTACAATTTTAGTTATAAAATTTGCAGTGAATTCATATTCTTTATTTTCCATCATTTCCTCATTTACTCATTCCCAAAACCTCTGTCATTTATAAGTAAATCTTTAATTATCTCATATTATATATTGAGGTATTATATCATAATGCTTAACATGAGATAAACCATGATGAGATTATACTATAGCATAAGTGCATGTGTGGTCAAATGGTAAATTTTGACATATCAAAAGCATTATATCGTGAGTGTGAAATGGTAATGTCTTAAATTTAGAGATTCCATTTTCTTTACTCATTTCTAAACATGTAAATGGCTCCACACTCACGATATAAAGAATTTAATAGAATCAAAAAATAAAATAATTTTAAATTAATTTTAAAATATAATATTTAATAATAATTATTTATAATAAAATGTCATTATACTTTTGGCTTTTTTTTCGGCATACGCTTTAAGCCGTTCCTCACGTGCCTTTTCCGCTTCAGCATCGGCCTAAAATATTTTAAAATTTAATTTAAAATTTAATAATAATAATATCATCATATACTTCATCATCGGATCCGAATAATTCAAAATCATCGTCATTATCAGCTGCGGATGGCGCTGTCCCTTCGGACGTAATCCCGAAATCGGTTAAACTCTTTTTGGCACCGCCAAAACTGTCATAAAATATCATTTACAATTAAATATGCCATTCTTTTATCAAAAATAAAAGACCTTAGAACGTGAGTAAAGGAAACTGCACTCTTATGTCTCGAGATAATCATCCGTTTAATTACAAATGCCTAATTTTTGTCAAATATAAGCATAGATATCTCACGCTATAAGATCGTTATGGTATTAGATTTGAGATAAAAGTATATTATGATGTGAATACCCATTCTTTTCATTTCCGTATGAATTAATGTGATTATACCATCGTTTTATATGATAAAATTTCTCCGGAATTTTCCCGATCGCATTGAATATCACATTATCAGACTGTGATGGTGAATATCTGTGCATTCATCACAATATCATTATTAATCATTAAAAAATTATTTAAATGTAAACATATGTTATATAACATATGTTATAATATAAAATATAATGATACCCTTCGATGTAACTGCGGTCCGTTAAATACTCATTTAACACATTCAGTCCGTTCTCTGATTTAATATCACCGTTAACTTTTAGGGTCATATTTATTTTTTATGAATTTTATAATTAAAAATTAATGTAAAAAATGAGTTAATTTAATATTAAAATGAAATGTTTAATTTTAATGCAAAAAAATGTCTAAAATATGCGGACATAAACACGTGGCGATGGATAATGTGCGATTCAATGTATTTATTAAACCATAGATGGCATTACATATTAAACACTAAAATTCACTTTTACATTACAGTATATGCAATCATAATGTTCATTGACACGCATTATACGTGCGTATGCATACATGTGTATGTTAAACTTTATATAAATGTGTAGCAATGTGCGCATAGTAAACAATATGATTACTGAACATACTGTATATTAAATGAGCCTTAAGTTACCGTTTTACCCCACATGTAAACACAAATTTTTTATCGTGATCATTTTTTAAAATTAAAAAAGTACTCATTTGAGATGTCTTAAATCTCGAGGTATAAGATCCCTAACCTAAGATCCCTCACTCTAACCTGACTTTATAAGACCCCCTCTAATATTGTTCTATAGGATCATACGGGATGTACATATAATATAATACTTTAATTAATATTAAACGGTAATATGTATTCATTTACGTAATAATTTTAAAACTTAAAAATAAATTTTTAACAATTAATAAACAATTATTTTAGCATAACATTATTATCATTATGAAAAATTAAAATAAAATAAAAATGAACTAAATATACATGTATATTTTAAATATTTAATAATCATAACTTTGAAAAATAACCTTAATATTTATTTCAAAGTATTTAATTTATTACTAATTATTAATTATTATTAATTATCAAAGTATTTATTAAATTATTTATTTTTTAATTTACGTAATTTATGATTTCTCATTTTTTTGGGGGTCTTAAAAGGTGAGGTGTAATCATTTTTTTGATTCATTTAAAATATTCATTTCATCGCGATATAAAACCCGGTCTTATATCTTGAAGTATATGACCCCACACTCAAACCTCGCGATATAAGATCAGTGCTTACATGTGAGGTAAAAGGGTAAGTGTAATAATAGGTAATATATTATGGTATTAAAAACTTTTTTATGAATAAATAAACTTTAATTAACATATTTGTTTATTTTTCTAAAAATATATAACATTATAATAAATTATATAGAAATGTTTCACTTTTTTGCATAATGATTTTAGAGAGCATAGGTGTACATAGGTATACTTATGTCTCGAGATATGAGCGTCTTTTGTGATAAACTGTTAACAGTTTAATAATAAAATGTTCGATTAAAATGACGGCTGAAGATACACATAATCCAATACATAATACATGTAATGATATTTTTAAATGTATTATATTCAATTGAATTATATTATTATTATTTTGATTTACAATTAATTTTTGAAAATGCATCATTTTTCGTTTTTGTTTACGGATCAATAAAAAACGGGCATTAAATTCGTTCATTTCAATATATTCGTAAATTCCCGTTTCAATCATTAATCGCGATCTTTATTTAAATTAAATTTATATTAACATTTTAAAAATACATGTTTTGTAAAAAACTTTAAAGATAATTTGGGCTTAAACTGAATAAAATGTTCTGCTGAATTCAGCACATAATTAATTGCAAAATATCTCTTACGTTTTTTCCAAAATTTATAAATTAATTACAAATTTTAGATAAATTTTTCAGAGCTCAAAATGTTGATTATTAAAATAAAAAACGGGTCTTATATTATGAGGTATAAAATAAGAGCGTAATGTTAATAAATTGTCATATAATATATAAAACTTACATTTTATTAATTTTATTTTTAAATTTAAAATCGATATGTTTATTCATTATAAAAGCTCTTAAACTCATCCAATGCCTTTCCATTGATATATGCAGTGGCAATGTACGGTAATATTTGCGTATTTTAATACAGATTCGCTCATAATAAACTAAAACATGAGTTTTTTTTAATATTTTTGTTAATGTGGAAATTTCCCATAAATCGTCCCAAACAATTGACTCAATTAATGGATTAAATTTGTAACCTGTACTAACACATGTATTATTAGTATTATTATGGGTACAAAATAAGTTGAAACTTTTATATTTCAAAAATATATTATGCATTAATAATTACAAATTAATAAACAGATAATGACTAATGTTACGATTAGAGTGTCAAAAACTACTTTTATATTTATTATTTAATATGTAATTGTAATGAATAAATTATTTAATAATTATATTTTTTATTTAATTGCGAAATATATGAATATATTTATAATTATATACATATGTACTTAAATTATGCATTTATATTATTAAATAAATAAATTTTTTTAAAAAAAGTGCTTTCTTTTTCTTTTTTGGCATGTTTATGTTTTTTTGGAAAAAAATCTTAAAATTTGACAATCTAGTTATGATAAACTAACAAAATATTTCATGGGCTTTTATTTAATATTTCATCATTTTTAGCCATAATAATAAATGGAAATATAATAAATTACGAACTTTATATTAAAGTGAATTTTCTCATATAATATTGCAATTTTTGTTTTATTTCAACATTTAGAACTTAGTCTTATGGCGTGGGATTTATAAGTGTATATCCTCAAATATAAAATCTAATATTTTCTTTATTATTCCCTAAGAAATTTTTGTGTGCTCATCCCAAACTATAAATTATCAAAAATAATAAAAAATTAAAATGATGACAACTTATTTTGCACCAATTATTTAACCTTTACTAATACTAGTTTTATGCGCATTTAATATTGTTTCACGATAATAACTTTTATTATCAATAATCATAATGTGCATATGATTATTATGATTAATTAAGTCATAAATCGAATTAATACTATGGTCATGTGATGATAATAGAGATGCGCATATATCGTTTTTAAATAAAAATGATAATATCATTGATATAAATATCCATTGAATTATGATAATTCTTAAAATAAATTTTAATTTTTTCATATCTAAACATAATTTAAATTAATTTTAAAAAATATATAAATGTATAATACTGTTTTTCCTCACTTTTTAGACCAATTATTAAATCATTAATCAGTTAGTTTTAAGTTAAAAAATATTGATACACACGAATTTATCCCTAACTATAAGAATGGTCTAAAATATGAGGAAAATATTAATATGTAAATTAATTATTTTATAAATTAAAACATAATTATAATATAATTAAAACCTCAACAAAAAGGAAAGTGCCGTCAATTAATAAATGTCTATATTTACCCATTATTGTTCCGAATGATAAAAATATACCGAAAAGATTTAGTGCATTTTTTAGTATATATTTACATTTCGTTTTTATTGTCACAATAAATACATATGTTAAATAAATTGCTAATAACAGATACCACGTGACAGTGTCAAATATATTGATTATTTCTAAAAAATTTGTATGTTTTGACACCATTGATAATATTGTAAAGTGATTGCTGACATCAATAGGGATGCCCATAGTTAAATCCCTCATTCTCTCATCGGAAATTGCAAAATCCCAAAATGTCACATCCGCTTTCTATGTAAACATACCCATCATTTACTATTACTTTTTAGGTTAGGTTAGGTTAGGACTTACAGATGCGTCTAAATTTTTATGTCATTCTTGTATTTTATCATAAATGATTTATATCTAAACATGTGCATATCATGTTCGTGTTAAAATACATAAATGGCTTTAAATTTGGATGCATCAGTATAAAATAAGAAAAATATTTTTATGTAAAATTATAGATTTAAAAATAAAAATTAATTTTTTGTAATTCAATTGAATATGTGTGCATTATTTTCATTCACTGTATCATCTTTAATTGCAATAATTCTCTTATTAATTACATTAATGTTATATACAAGGTGTTTCATGTATATCTACCCACTCTCTATAATCACAGCATACGCGCGTTTAAATTAATTTAACAGAGCCCCTTTCATAACATGAAAATTATTATTATAAAATTATAATTTAATTATGGTGTCACCACAGAAGAAAATCAGAATTAAAATTAAAGCCCTAAAAATGCAGGACATTCGATTTGAAATATGCAAAAATGCTCAGAATTTCACCGAAAACGGTCAGTTTATGGATGAATCGGAATGTTTTTCGGCGTCGGAAATGAACGGAAATATCAAAGAGACTCTCCCCTCAAATAATACAAAAGAAATTATTAAAATATGAAAATAATTTTGGGAATATTTTAAAAATATTTTAAAAACGGCGTCTCATCTTTGCCGAAACGTATTGAAAATGTTATTAATAATGAGGGTCGAAACACAAAAAATAATATTAAATTTTGAATTAAATGTATATTTACATTTTGAGTAATCATTCCGATCATACCCGTCCATGATCCGTTTTTCATACGATGTCCGGAAATAGGTTCATATAATATTTTAAAATTAAATCTAAAAATAAATAAATTAAATAATTATAATTATACTCTAAAGAGATTTAGTTTTTAGAGCTATATTTGGTTTACAAATTAGGCATAAGTTTACTTTACTGTGAATATTTTTTAAACATTTATATCTCGAGTTTTATTATCGACCGATGCATTTTTTTCAAATTATTAATATTATAAATAATTTGAACATTTTAAATTCATTGAATTTACTGTATTTTTAATAAATTTTGCCGAAAATTTTTATAAATGTGTATCATGATTTTGCATCAATGCGCATGCTTATACTATCATAGGACAATTCATGATAAGCATTTTAATATACGAATGACAAAATTTATTAAATTTTCAGTAATATTATTTTACTAATATTTACCAATGGTCAAAAGTATTTATTTAAAAATGCATATAATATATTTTGTATAATAATTGTAAAAACTCCAGTTACGGACATCTCTCTTAAGGAAACAGCTAATGAATGTCTCTTTCTCATGAATGTCTGCTTAAGAGAGGTTTTACAGTAATGTATATATAGTATTCTATTAATTTTATAATATGATAAAACACGTAAAGAATTGTAACCGTTATTACAAAATATTCACGGTAAAAGTAAACATATTCCTATAAATTTTAATTATAAAAATATTATTAGTATCATCGTAATAATTTTTCACACAATTCTTTTACTGTGAAATAAAATTTAATATTTACATATAATTTAATGCGTGAAATATATATTGATACATTCTCATACGTTCGCATATAAATATATCACCATTACTTGTAAATTTCACCTAAAAAATCAAATTGATTTTAAAATAAATTAAAAAATAAATTTTTTATAATAAAATAAAAAATTATTAATAAACACCTCATTTATGTATAAACCCACAGTTAAAATATTTTCGGCATTTTTTGAAAATGTTATATTTTCATTTCTAATATTTAAACATAAATTTTCCATTATTTTTGTTTAAAATATTTTAAAATAAAATTATAAATTATGTAATGTTTCGCTTTTATAATTTTTATATAAATTAAATATTAATAATTTTTATGAAATATAATATATAATATTAATAATTTGTATAAAATATATATTTTTACACAAAAAAATTTAGTTTTTATATAAAAATATATAATTTATTTATCATTATAAAAAATAATAATATACTATAATTTATACTATAATTTTATTAAATATAACATAAAAACATAACCTAACGTTGTCATGGTGTAGCATCTGACGAATCTGATGCCTCTTTTTTCATTTTACTAATTTCTGCATTAACCTATAAATTCCCATCATTGGAAAGTGTATTTTCCGATAAATGCCTTTTCCCATCGGTAATGGTGTTATGAAATTCCTTTTTTAGTTCTGTCACGATACTGCCATCAGTGGTCACGCAATGGACTGACATTTTATAGGGTTTCTTTTTACGCTTTACGCACGTGCCTTTTACTTTCGTCTTTAGATACCGTATCGATAATGCCTGTATTTAGTCAAAGGGCTCATAAACGGGTTTCTGACGAATCAAAGTGATGGGCGATGATCTCAATAATAATGACACGCCTATGATCTATGGCTTTTGAAATGAATTTTGGTATAATTATACTTTACCGTGCGTATTTTTATATTGTACTGAATTATACAGTACTGTGAGAATTTTAGTGTACGAAAAGTCATGTAACCGCAGTTTTAACAATTTCTATACTTTGTACACGGTTAGTTAGGTTGGGTTGACGGGAAATAGTGCGGCGGTAGCCGCCAGTAACAACGCTTTTAACAACAACAAAAAAATACGCACGGTAAAGTATAATTATGAATTTTAATTAGAAATTGACCTGAACAGTCACACCGGAATATACGGGTTAATATTTATATTTTCAATTTTTATTATAATAAATTGTAAAATAATTATTTAAATGTATGTATGTATTGTTATATTATATAATATAAATTTTAAAATTATATAACAATTTAAAAGCGCACAAAAACATTCACAAAATTTTATTAAATTTTATTTATATCCCATAACAATATATAAACACATAATAAATTAAACAAAATATTTATGTAATTTATAAATTTATAATTTTTTTTTCAAATGAATTATTATGGTAAATTAATTAAAATATGAAACCATCATCATCATCAACAAAAACAGAATCTGAATCATCATCATCATCATCATCGGAAAAAGAATCAGAATCTGATGATGAATCAGCATTAGAATCGGGATCATCATCAGTATCTGATAATGAAAAAAAGCATATGCTAAAAGTGAAAAGAAATGAAATAACAGCATCACAATATGCGGATGAAAATCCCGAAGAGTTTATAGTTAACCATTTTAAAGCGAAAAAATACACGATCGGCATATGCATGGGAAAGGGCGCATTCGGAGCTGTTTTTGAGGGTCTTTTTCAAAACGATGCTCTTTTTAGTAATGATGAACTAAACAATTTAAGGGACAAATATTTTGCAATAAAAATACCTGAAAATATGGATTCAGATTCTGATTATAATATTGAAACGTCAGAAATAAATTTAGCGAAATATGGAAATAAAAGGAATATTAAACATAAATGTATCATTAATTTTTTTTTCACTGAAACTGTAGAGCATCCAAAAGATGTCAAAAGGACGTGTATATTTATGGAATTAGGTATATGCACATTAAAGAAACTCTTTGATTTACACGTATTCAATACTGATGATGATGAAACTGATTATAAATTACCTAAAAATATAGGGTTTAAATGGATTAAGGGTATAATCGAAGCATTTATATTTTTAATAAAAAATGCTAAAATTCTGCACCGCGATATTAAAATACAAAACATTTGTATTTTCGGGGATATCATTAAAGAAAATGAAAACAAAAAATTTGAGCCGTTATTATACGCAAATATCAACGCAAAAATGTGCGATTTCGGTGTATGTACAGATTTACTTATAAATACTAATGCCGAAACTCATCATAGACGAATGGTAAAAAATATGAAAATGATATTTAAAGAAATATTACAATACATAGATAATGATGATCCAAATGATAATATAATGGTATTTAAAGATAAATTACAATACGAATTTACAACAATGGAATCACTTTTAAATACAGATATTATCGAAGAAATTAATGAATCATATGATTGGAAAATTCAAATTATTTATAATTAATATTTTCACGAATTTGACATATATAAATATATATAAATACTTAAAACATTATGTTTATTTTTTTAATTATTAAAAATTTAGATATAAATATAAATTTTTATGTAATAATTAGGAATGTGCTTTTTGGTACATTAAAATGCATTTTTTTGAGCATCATTTTGAGTTTTCGGTACAAAAATCAGTGAACATTTTTTTAAAAATACGATTAAATTTATTTTAAAAAAAAAGTTCATTATAATAATTTATTTAATAACTAAGGATGGGAAAATTACATAATTATATTTTTGGTGTAATATTACGGTAATATTACGTAAAATACTGTAATAATCTATAAAATTATATTTTCGAAACATTTTATTTTAGTTTTTATGATTTAAATATTAATACATTTCACTATCATTTTCAAAAAATTGATATTTAAATTTTTGAAATTAAAGAATGTAATTCCCGATAATGATGTTTTAATACGGACATTTAATAATGTATTTCGGTCTTTTGAGTGAATTCACCATTTATAGAAAACACTGTTTCTACGGCCGTACCCAAAGCCCAAATCGATATGACGCTTAAGAAAATTCTAATATATTAATACATACGTATTTCGGTTTTTTGCTGATGTCCGTAACGCGGTATCACATCATTTCACATCTGTGTACGAAAATTAAATATAAAATAATTATAAATCAATAGATTATTATAAAATATAATTTTTAATTCTTTTTACGTGATATAAAACAATTTTTTTTAAAATTTAAATGTCATTTTTATATAATTATATTTTCTAATTTTTTATATATAATATTTGTGATATACATGTACATTTAAATATATTATATATTTAACCGTAAATCATTTGATAAATATTTTTTATATAATAATTGTATAAATTTATTTAAAATTATAAAATATTGCGAAATGTTTAATAATAGAGTTTACAATATTTTAATTATATAATTTAAAATTAAAATTAAATCATTTTTATATATTATTTAAAAAT
>JAQIXB010000950.1:0-12957 GCA_034697405.1 Mesoplophora pulchra | reverse complement strand
CAAAATCCCGAAAAAAATTAATGCGGTTAAACATAACTTTTGAGCAAAATATAAATATTTAGTTATATTATATAAATTGTATATTTTATAAATTTTAGTGTACAGAAAATGAATTTGAATACCCACGGTGCCTTTAACTACATTCCTATCAATTCTTATATTTTAATTTGGTTAGGTTAGGTTGGGTCTTATACCTACGGCGCCTAAATCCGCATTTTTACTGTAAGTGTTGGGAAACTCGAGATATAAGCGATAGCCTTATTATTTTTATTCGGGATTATGGCTTTCGGGATTTTGGTTTCGGGATTTTGGCTTTTCGGGATTTTGTCATGGACCCATATAATACAGTACGGCCACCGTTAAGCAGGACCCTATGCAAGCGCATGTGCGATTTTATGCATAAGCATATGTTATGTCATACTGTAGTAATTGTCATATGTCCATTCCCTGTCATTATTACATTATAAACCAAAATTTAGAGATAAAATTAAAGATTTAAAATCTCTGACAAAAGCATACACTCTGAGGATAGGCATTTTCAAAAATCATATTTTATTTTATTATAAAAGAGTTTGAAAATTCATTATTAAATATATAAATAAACTTTATTGGTATTTAGGGATTTATAAAAAGGATATTTAAACATTTTTTTAAAAAATAATTAAAAAATATGATATAAAATTACACATTATTATTAATTTACATTTTTCAGGAAATTTCCGTTATAATTTAATATTTAATGATACTTAAAGAGTACCGGGAAATGTCATATTTTATTAAAAAAATTACACACAAACATTTCTTTGCGTATATAAGGAAAACGTTATGCACTAAAAGTGCAATATAGTAAATAACTTATATAGTAAAATTGAGTTAATAAACTTTTTTAGTAAAAAATTTCAAAATTAGTGAATGTTCAACATTAATGTAAAGTAAATATTTTATTAAATAGTAATGGTTTTCAGCCGTTATAAACATACGTGACCATACTCTAAGTGTCCATATAACTCTTATCGTTATATAATAAACTTCCATTAAATGTTCCAAATATTACAAAAAACCCATTTTTAAAGAGCTTTTTTGTAATTGAATTGTATAATGCGTTTAATAATACAAACGGTATGAGCACAAATTATTAATGAATATGAATATAATTAAATTACAAAAAAGTTCATGAGAAAGTGTTTTGCTTTAAACCACAGCCATAAATTCAATTGTGTAAAGTTACCTCAGTCATCAACATTTTACTATAATTGTATTTATTTTACTATAATTGTATTTATGAGTTTTTAATTATCGTAATGTTAAATGCATATTTTTAACAAAATTATATCCTAATGATAGTAATTAAATGCTCATATTTTTAAAAATATATATTTTTTAATAATTTAATTAAAAGATATATTCATTCATTTCATTGAAAAAATATTTTATTTAAATATTAATTTTTTCAATAATTTTTTAATATATTTTTAAAAAATATTTAAATATTAAATAATATTTAAGTAAATAAAATTGAAAATTAATTATGATAAAAATATGGTATAAATAAATTTATATCCGTCATATGTTAAATCTCTATTAAGTTACTGAAGAAATCATAATTACTGTTATTATTGTATTTTAATACTAATATGATATATACATGCTCCCGTTTATCATATTCGTATTAAAATACAATAATCATGGTAATTACAATTTCTTCAGTAATAATAAAAATGTTTAGTATTCACATGACGGAAATATATGATATGTGACCCTCAAATATACTAACACATTATATAAGTAGTATTACAGTAGTATTACAGATGACCCGAACTATATGCAGGTGCATATGCGATTCTATGCGTAAGCTTATGTTATGCAGGAAATCGATTGTGTGTATATATACTGTTTGTAGCTTTCCTGCGTAACACATGCTCACGCATAGAATCTCACATACACCTGCATAGAGTTCGGATCATCTGTAATATTACTGTATAATAATGAATTATAAATGTCAATAATTATATGAAACGTCATAGTGTGTTATAAGGAAAGAGGCGTTACAAAATACAGACACTATCGTATCATACACACATGAACATAGTCTCATTTCCACCTGTGGATTGCGTGATTCTAATCATTTACAGTAATTTTAGTTTCATTTTTAGTTTATTAAAAGTTTAATTTTTTATTTTAAATTAAACTTTTGTTTAATTAACATTTATTTTTAAAAATTTTCAGCATTTTTATCAATTAATTGTAAGTCTTTTGTTTCATTTTTATTTTATTTAAAATTTTATTAAAAATTAAATTATTATAATGTTAACATTAAGAACTTTCCATTTATAAAACCATTTAATGATTTGAATTAATTAAATGATTATTATTACATAATGTATTATGAAATCCTTTCTTTTAATTTACAATATAAATGTTTCACCATTAACATAATATAATTATGATTTTTTATATTCATATTTTTATATTATTATTTTTATATTTTATTTTTATTTTTTATATTCATATTTTTATTTTCATATTATAATTTTAAATAATATGTTTATAATTAAAACATAATTAAGAAAATAAATGATAACATATTTATTTTATAAAAATTAAAAAATGATTTATGCATAAAATTGCATAATAATTATAAACATAATTAGCTCATGATATAAATTATTAATAAAAATTAATAAAATCAGTTTAAGACCATAGCCTTCAAAATAATCATTATCTTTATTCATAAACATTTTTTATAATTTCCATTATGATCATTGGGGTCAAATGTGTACTTTTGATATACTTTTGGGTGATAATTTTTGAACTTAAATCGTTATTATTCATGATAAAGTTTCGTTAATATATAAATATATTTTTCAATATTCAATTATATAATGAATCATTATTATTAATATTAATGATATATATACACACATAATACATTTTAAAATATAATTTTAGAATTAAGAAATGGCATCGGAAGAAACTGTGAAAACACTTCAGGACATAGCCAATCGCTTACGAATCGATTCCATACAATCGACGAATGCCGCTAATTCAGGGTATAGTTATCATTTATTATATATTATTTTTAAATCCATAAATTAATATGAAATTTTAATATTAAATCTTTGTATTTATTTATTATATTTATAAAATTTATTATTTGCGTTTTTTAAAGAGATTCTTAAAAATAAAATTTAAATACAGTCTCATATTTTTATATAAATAATGATTAAATTTTTAATTTGAAACTTTAGTTGAATTACAATAATTGTAAATATCAAATTTATTAAAAAATTTTTATTAACATAATGACTTAAATAACATGATTTGAATTCTTTAGACATCCGACATCATGTACTTCAATGGCGGATATAATGTCAGTTCTGTTTTTTCATACGATGAAATATTCCGTCACTGAACCAAAATCGCCATCAAATGACCGCTTTATTCTTAGTATGTTATAATCATACATATCCATGTGCGGGATTTCCTTCTTTTTTATGGTGAGAGATATTTGCGGGAAACTAAGATATAAGCACCGATCATGTAATAACAATCATTTTGAGACACATTTATTTTCCTTTTTTTTCCCTTTTTTTTGGTTTTTCTCCTTTTTTTCCTTTTTTTTCCTTTTTTCTCCTTTTTTTGCACTTTTTTTGGTTAAATTTTGCACCGCAAATGGATAAGTATGGTTATAATACAATATAAAAATAATGACATTACTAATTTAATATGAGTTTAAAATAAACATTAAATAATAAACCAAATTTAAGGCAAAGGTCATGCGGCGCCGATTCTTTACTCAGCATGGTCAGAGGCTGGACTCTTTCCAAAAGAGGATTTACTTAATTTACGTAAACTGAGTTCAGATTTGGAGGGTCATCCGACCCCACGGCTCAATTTTGTGGATGTGGCCACGGGTTCTCTCGGACAGGGACTGAGTGTCGCCGCAGGTCTGTGATATCGATTTTTTTGCATATTAATTTTTAAAATGCGTCATAACATAAAGGAATGGCATATATTGGGAAATATGTGGATAAATCAGCATATCGTGTGTATTGTCTGATGGGTGATGGTGAATCAGCTGAAGGCTCAGTTTGGGAGGCACTGTCATTCGCTTCCATTTATAAATTGGATAATTTATGTGCGATTTTTGATATAAATCGTTTGGGACAAAGTGAAGCGACAGCATTTGGCCATAATATGGAAATATATAGGGATAAACTAAAAGCATTTGGATATGAAACTTATACAATCGATGGACATGATATTAAGAAATTAGTAGAAACGTTTGATTCTGCAAAATGTGTTAATAATCGTCCGCAGGCGATTTTGGCTCAGACTTTTAAAGGAAAAGGTATGTGTTTAGTACGTTATGCAATTATAATAATGTTAATTTAGGCATTCCGGGAATTGAGGATAAACTGAATTGGCATGGAAAGCCTCTCGGGGATAAAGCAGAGGAAACCATAAAAACGATTAAACAAAGACTTAACTCACAAAAAGCAATTCCATTTCAACCGAAATTACCATCTGTTACTGTTCCTCCCGTAAACTTAAAGAAAGTAACATTAAGTGAACCGCCTAATTATAAACCCGGAGATAAAGTAATTAATTATTAATATATTTAATATTAAAATAATATTAAAATATATGCTTCAATTAAATCTAAGATTGCGACACGTCAGGCCTATGGTACTGCATTAATAAAATTGGGACGTACGAACGATCGCGTTTTAGCATTAGATGGGGATACAAAAAATAGCACATTTTCAGAGACATATAAAAAGGAATTTCCCGACCGATATATCGAGTGTTTTATCGCAGAACAGAATTTAGTCGGAGTCGGAATTGGCATGGGGTGTCGTGAACGCGCCATTCCTTTTGTTTCGACATTTGCAGCATTTTTTACACGTGCTTTTGATCAGCTTCGTATGGGTATGTATAGATTTTTAATTAAATATAATATGCAAAATATATATATATCGATTAATGCATGTGTTAAAATTTCTAATATAATATTTTGTTATTTAAAGGTGCGATATCACAGGCGAATATTAAATGTGTCGGTTCTCATTGTGGTGTTAGTATTGGCGAAGATGGGCCTTCACAAATGGCTTTAGAGGACATCGCTATGTTTAGAACGATTCCCAATTGTGTTGTATTTTATCCTTCTGATGGTGTTAGTATGGAACGCGCAACAGAAATCGCTGCACAAATTCATGGAATCGTTTTTATCCGAACATCACGTCCCGCGACACTCAATGTTTATCCGAATAATGAACAATTTGCTATTGGAAATGCTAAAATATTAAAATCACACCGTATGCTTATGATACAAATTATGTTTTAATTAAATTAATAATTAAATCATTTCAGAGTCTGACAAATGTTTGGTCATTGGTGCCGGTGTTACTCTTCACGAAGCATTATCCGCCGCTGAAATTCTTTCAAAAAATCACAACATTAATATCAGAGTTATGGATCCATTTACAATAAAACCGATCGATCGTTTAGCGATAATCGATAATGCTAAACAATGCGGTAATCGCATTATCACAGTCGAAGATCATTATCCCGAAGGTAAATATGGATAATTATTTTTATAAAATATAAATTAAACGATCCCTTTCATAGGTGGTATTGGAGAGGCCGTCGCCAGTGCTGTCTCTGAAGAGCCAAACATTGTTGTAAAGATCATAGCCGTGAGAGAAATCCCTCGGAGCGGACCGCCTCAGGCGTTAATTGATAAATATGGAATCGGATCAAAATCCATTGTCGATGCGGTAATTAAAATGGTTAAATGAAAGGAATGAATTTCTCAGTGCGTTTTTATTAATTAATAGACAAAAGTCAATTACATATTAAGGGTTTTTTAATCAAAAATTAAATGTAATTTTTAAATTTAGCATTTATCAATAGCGATTTTACAATAAATTGACATTTTTACATAAACATATGAATCAACAATAATGTTTATTATACTAATTTTTTCATAAATTTAAATATTAAATGGCATTATGGAAGGGAATTATATCATATATTAGTGTATAATCTATTAATAGCTCTTAAACTTTTAATATCGAAATATATTTTTATATTAAATAATGAATATCTTTAAATTGATAATTTAATAATTTAATATTCTAATTTTTTTAAAGATAAGAATATGTGTTAAGCGATTAAAATTTTCTTAAATTTAATAATTAAACGTTATATAATCAGTGATAATTTAAAATTCTTAATTTTATTTAATATTTCTAAATATTTTGAAAAACGCTCGTTTTATGCCAATATTATATAACTAATCCTATTCTTAAATATCTTTTACTTATAAACTTTTACGGTAAAATAAGTTTTTATTTTACTAATAGAAAGTGATAGTAATTTACTAATTTTCTCATTTATCTGTTTTTAATCTTAAATTTCTATTTTTATTAAATAATTTCGCTTTAAATTGCATGAGCGTCTTTAACATTTATCCTCAAAAGTGAGTGCATCACAGCATTTGCAATTACTTAATAAAAGCTCATTTCAGAGAATCTCTCGTGTTAAATGAGCTAAAGTTAAATATTAATAAAATGGCATTTTCTGAGCTTTCATTTTCGAAAATATTTGTCATTTATGACTCATCACATTTCAATTTTTAAAAATCGTTTTATTATTTGTTTTATGATAACATTTTCATTGACATTTTCGAAAACTGACATTTTAAGACACAAAATCATCACACTCTGATATACGCTTCGCAATTATTACAATTAAATTGTATGTGTGTATGTGCATGTGTTTGTGCTAATTCTAGTTTTTGCCAAAATTGCTATTTATGGCTTTTACTATACCCCATATACTATTTTCCATTATTCAAAATTGTGTATGGGACAAAGTGAAGCTCTAATTATAATGAACACTAATTTTTAAATAATATTTTTGAATTTTTAAATATGCGATTCAAATAATTAATGTTAAAATTATGTAAAAATTGGAAGAGGATTTCGACAAAACAGGAATTGGCACAAACAGCAAAAGACAAATTTTTATGTTTTATTTCATAGACACATTCGAATGATCATTTAACACAATAAAATTCAATATGATTCTGAATCATAATTATTTTCACATGAATCTGATAAAAATTAATATATCAAAAATGATATATGTATTATAAGATTATAGTTAACGTTTACCACTTTGAGGATGAAAAAGTATATTCCTTTGATTCTTTAACATCTTCAGACGGAAATGACTTTTTATTTTCCGTTTCATAATCAGAATTTTTCGCTTTAATATTTAAAAATTATTTATTAAAATTTATGTTTTTTGATACACATTTTCAAATAAATTTTTTAAAATTTACCTATGAACGTTTCGTGCACATTTTTATTTTCATCTCTTATATTAGATGATTGAATGTTCGTGAATTCCTTTTCTGTGTCATACCCTTTTTGAGAATAATTTTTATTAATATTTTATAAAATAAGAAATTTATTACTTTTTAATTGATTATCTGAGAGATTTTCGGACATCTGAGGAACGATCGCGAAAAACGTTTGTGATTCATTTTTTGGTGATTGATACGGATTAAAGTACGATGTCGATGCCGTCGGTGATGATGATTCATACAAATTCTTCAGTGAAATGTTTTCATGTGTCGAATCGGAAAACCCATACATTTGTGATCGTTTTTGTAAATCCGTTGTATCTGTGTTTTGAGAAATTGGAAATGCTTTCGTATCATTAATGAATTTATCATTCATTTCGTCTTTAGTTTCATTATCAAATTTTGAATCTGAAAAAGTGTATGATATATTTATATTATAATTCTTTTCAGTATCATCTGATGAATCGGAATCATTTGATGACGATTCACTCATAACTAATTTATCGTTTGAATGTGATTGTATTTTATCATTTGATAATAACACAATAGAATCATCTCTGTATATATCTGAGAATTCATGAGATGAAACAGATTCTTTAACATCTTTTTTTTCTTTTAAAGATGCAGCATCAGTTATATTAATGGTATAATTATCATTGAATTTATTTTCATAAAATTCAGTAATTTGCTTATCATTTTGTGATTTCATTAAATTTGTGGATTCATATAAATTACTTTCATAATCTTTATTAATAAATTGTGACACAATTTTAGAATCATTATCTTTATTTGTAACTAAATTATCCGATGGTGGTATTTGGATATTACTATTTAATTCCACGTTAGCATTGGATGCTGATTCCATTGTTTTTTCACTTTTATCTGAAAATTGTATTTTATATTCAGAGTCAATATATTCAATTGATTCATGGGATTTTAAATCCGTGTCCATTCTTTGAAATTCAAAAGTATTATTATTACTCAAATCATTGGATTTAACACTGATATTATCTTTATTATTATTAATATTATTATTATTTTCAAATGAATTGTCATTTTTAAATGTTTCTTTTATCGTTTTACTTTCATTATCTATTATCGTATTTTTATTCACGTCTTTTATTTCGCGTTTATCATTATCATTTACTGTGCATACATTTTTATCAATATTTTCCTCTGAATTTTTTATTGTAATTTTATCATCGGATGAAAAGGATTTTTGAAAAAAAATTAATTCTTTTTCTGAATCATCATTAGTAAATTCTAATGAAGATAATGGTGTAAAATTATCGTCAGTTAAAGATGATGAATTATCCGATTCATTAGTAATTTCTTTACTTAAAACAGTTTCCGATGTTTTATCGGATTTTACATTATTTTCACTTTTATCTGTTTTGTGTTTTGTATCTGATAACATAGTGATATCACTTTCAAAGGAATTATCTTCATATTCATCCATATTTTCATATTCAACACTGTGACTAGAAACAGTGTCATTTTTAGTGCTATCCTCTGATTGTTTATGTGAATCAGAAAATTTTGAAATATTCACATCATTTAATTTATTATCAGAGCCTTCATTTTTTAATAAAATTGCTAATTCTGAATCATTTAAAAATTTATCATTAATATTGTCTTTTAATGTGTTATTATTTTTGGTCATATCATTAATTTTATCATTTTCTTTAGTCATTTGTGCATCAAAGAAATTTGCTGATTCCACACATGGGGCATCATCATCTTTATCATTCGATGCCTTAGATATTTTAGATGATTCATCAAAAGTTAAATTTTTATTATCATATTTATCTGTACTTTGAGATGATATTTTAGGCGATTCATTTATCGATTTTGACATTTCTTTAGTAAAAATATTATTTTTTTGTGACGATATATTTGAATTTAAATCCAATTTTTTGTTTTTATTTTCCAATGATGTGTCATTAATATTATCCAAAATTAGTTTATTTTTATCATCATCATTATCTCTTAATTCAATAGATTCATCATATTTAAAATTTGGAGTGATTTTAGAATCGTATTCTATTGACGATGGCATTTTATACTCTTTACTTATGTTTTCATCATTTGAAGATGATGATGACGACGATGACGATGACGATGATGTATCTTTGGCTAAAGATACGGGAATTTCGTGTTTATTTTTCTCAATAAAAGTATCCATACTCTTAATACAATCATCAGATTCATTTTTTATGCTTAAATCATATTCATTACTTTTTTTGGTTTCAAAATCTTTTGATTCGATTTTTGTCATTAATTCAGATTTAGAACTATTATCAGATCTTTCATCACATTTTAGTTCATTTTTATTATCATTTAAAGAATTATCATTTAATCCTTTAATAACTGACGTTTCCTTAGTAATGCATTCTAAATGCGATTCAATAGATTCTGATTCATCATTTTTATTTATTTTATCATTTATTTTTACATCAAAATCTTTATCTTTTAATACATCATTATTTTCCTTTTGAATATCATATGCATTATTATCGTTTTTAAAATTAAGATTTTTATCTTTACATTCACCAATGGTATTATTTATTACATTCACATTTTCTATAAAATTATTATTTATATTTTGTGTTTCTGAGGATTTCGCCTCAGATTCGCTATTTTTATCAGAAATATCTTTATTTTCATTTTTAAAAGAATTATCAATAAAATTATTATTTTCCGAATCTTTTCTTAAATCTTTTGAATTATCATATTTTTGATCACATGATTCATTATTTAATTTAATATTATCCGATTCAATGACCATATTATTATTTTCTTTTTTATCATTTTCAATATTTAAAGATACATTTGATACTAAAATTTCAGAATGAATTTCATTTTTTTCGATGAATGAACATACATCGATGGGTTTGTCCTTTTCAATGATATTATCCTTTTCTTTTGCTTTTAAATCCCCATTTTCAGAATTAAATAAAACATTTGAATCATTTTTATTTAATTCTTTTTCATCTGTTATTGGAATGTCTGATTTTATTACATTTATATCTTTTTCTTTATTATCCATAACAATGGAATCTTTATATTCATTTAATTTTGAATCAATCAATTTATTTGTTTCTAAAATCTCTTTAACATCCTCAGAATCGCAAATTCCTTTAAAATCTTTATCAGTTTCATGTGTATTATGAACTTTCACGTCATTTAAATTTTCGTTTTCATCATCATGTTCTTTAGTTATTAATTCTGATGTTTCATTATTTAAATTTTGAATTTCTTTTTCATTAAATGAAGAAACTGACGGCTCTGATATTTCATTATCATTTATATATTTTCTCATTTTATCATCAGTAAAATCACTTTTTATTTCATTTTCAGAAACAATAATTGATTCTGTATTTTTATTTAATGAATCATTTAGTGTTTGTAAATTCATTGAATTAATATCATATTTTTCATTATCAGAAAATTGATTAAAATTTTGATTTTTATCATCAGTGAATTCTTTTAATTCTGAATCAGTGTTTTGATCTGATAATTTACTATGCTCATCATTAGTATCTTTATTATCAGGAAATTGCATCTCTTCATATGTTTGGCTTTCATTTACTGATGATATTGAAATATCATAATGCTCTTTCAGCGCATTATCATCATAAATGTCTTTATTTTCAGATTTTAATTCATTTAACATTTTATCCGATTCTTTATCTTTATTTAAACTAAAGTCATATTCAGTCTGAGAATCCATTTTATCAGATTTTAGTTCTTCATTTGTATCTAAAGACACATTAGAAATTTTATTATTCACATTTATATTTTCATTTTTATTTAGTTTTAAATCTGACATTTGATCTAATTCATGATGAAAATTATTTGAAATTTCAATATTTCTATCATTTAACGATTCATTTTCTGATTCAGAATATTTCAGTGCATCATCATTATTTGATTCATCGATATTTTCATTACTTTTTAATGAAAGTGAAAATGACGGCTCTGAATGTATTGCAATATCTTCGCATGTTTCATGTTTCATTGTGTTTTCATTTAATTTATCATTAAAATTTTTACATTCATTTTCTTTTAAATTTATATTTTCGTCCATTGATTCATTTACAATTAATTGATTTTCATTATTTGTAAATTCTTTTATTAAACATTCATTAGTATTTTCAGTTTTATCATTTTTAATTTCAGTATAATCGCATTTTTCATTTATTTCTTCAGAATCTTTAATATTAACATTTTCCTTTAAATTTATTTTTGATTCTGACACCACTGTATTTTCTAATATTTCATTTTTATGAATTTCAAAGTTAACATTTTGTGCTTTTAAATCTGATACATTATCATTTAAATTAATACGATCATTGTTTTCATTTAATTCATTATCCTTTTGACATTCATGTATAGGATCGTTTAATGTATCATTACACATTTTACAATCATTTTCTTTTTTCACATCAATAGATTTATCATCGGCTGATGTGTCATCTTTAAAATTGTTTTTCGATTTCAAAGGTGTGGATTCTTCGGCTTTAATTTCCGATTCTATTTCTTTATCATCTAAAGTCAGAGTTCTTTCATCGCTTTTGTTTATCTCTTCCTTTTTAATAGATTCAGATGCTGACATATCACTGCATATAAATGGCACTTTTTCTTCGATTTCTTTATGCTCAGATAATGGCTCTGAATAATTATTTTGTAATTCATTTTCCATATTCACGTTATTTCCATTCATTTCAGAAAATTCCTTTCCATTTACATAATGAGAATTCGATAATGAATCATCATTATCATTACTTAAAACAGTGTTTAACGAAATGTTATCCGTTATGTCATTAGTTATTTTTTCAGAAACATTTACATCAATGATTTTAGGGCTTTCCTTTTCTAATGATGATTCTTTAACATTATTTATAATTATTTCCGATTCTTTAGCTCTTTTTGACTGTGGTGATATCCATTTTTTAGTTTCAGAATCGGAATCTTTTTTTGAATTTTGAGATTTTGAATTTTTTTGAGTGATTTTATCTAAAGAATGATCTCTCTTTTGATTATCGTGTTCTTTTGTCTGTGTTTTAATTGCTTTTTCGGGCATTTTTTTCTGTAAAATTTTTCCCGATTCTGAACGATGCGATAATGGTCTTTTAATCATTTCTTTGGTATTTAAAGACGAAGGACGTGATCCTTTTGTTTCACCGTTAATTTTCTGTTTATTATTATCGATTTTAGGAGTTTCTGATTTTAAAGCATTTTCTAATTTTTGCTTTAATTGTTTATGTTCAATTTTCTGTTTATTATTTAATGCATCATTTTTAATAATATTTTTGGGCCTTTCCAATGATGATCCCATTCCTTAAAAATTACATGTAAATTTAATAAATATTAATTTATAAAAAATGAATATTTAAATTAAAATAAAAATCAATTAAAATACACACATTTATGTATTTAATTAATTAAGTTACATACAGTAGAATCCCTAAGACAAAATATCTCTAACACAGAAACCGCCCTAAGAAAAAATCTCTGCACCCAATTGATTCCATTTTAAGGAGAATTTACTAAATATACAGTATATTACTATATATATA
>JAQIXB010000949.1:0-12958 GCA_034697405.1 Mesoplophora pulchra | reverse complement strand
ATTATCCCGAAATTCCTTATACTTTTAGAATAATCGCAATTTCATATTTGGTGCAGCCCGTGGTACACGGGGTATATTAAATGATGTGATTGTATCATGTAAAAAATAATGTGAAATTTGTATTATAATAATAAATTTTTAAATTATTTTTTGTTATAAATTTTTTGACATTATTTTAAATAATTAAAAAGTATATAATTAATCATTAAAATTATTAATTGGATTTTTATATTCAAAAAAATTCTAAAATATTCTTTAAAACAATAAAATATACGCACATATAATAACGTTTAAATCATTAAATTTTAATTAATTAATGATAATATTTAGATAATAATATAAACATTATAAATATTGAATTATAGTACTTAAACACTAATGGACAAACCCGATAAACCCGATATATTAAATTAAATATTAAATTTAAATGAATAAAAATATAAAAAAGAGCGTAAAATAGTGAAAAAAGTTTAATTCAGTGTGTCCGAAAGTCGTGTGTTTACGCCTCTGTTAATAAAAATTAAGAAATTATATATTATTCTAATTGTGTTTAAAATTTTGTAAAAAAATCTTAATATTTTAATAAAATAAATGACACTTAAACTTTTTCTGAACATTGAAGAGCCATTATTTATATATGAATTTTTCATATTAATCACAGGCATAAAATAAATAATTTTAATTGATTTTTATATCATTAAATATTATTAATAATATTTGTCATAAATATATAATTTTATTGATTAAAATTTTAAAACTTAAATAATAAAATAATGAAAAATTATTTTTTTTATTTTTAAAAAACATATTTTTTAAAATTATTTTTAAAAAATATTTGCATAATATTATCATAAAACTTTATTTATTAAAATAAATATTTTATTAAAATAAATATACTTTTATATAATAAATATTTTTCATTTTATAATATAAAATAATGAATTATAAATTAGAGGATGGGAAAACACCAAAAGACGAAATTGCAGTTAAATTTGTGTATGTAAATATTATGTATTTAATTGTCATATGGAAATTCAATTTCAATTTAATGTCATTGATGCTTACCAAAGCTGTAATATATATTATTTTTTAAGATTCTTATTATACTCAAATGATTCAATACATTACTTTTTAAACGAATAAATAAATAGCCGATTATATAATATTAGTATATTTTAATATTTGCATTTCAATTATTATTTTATATATGTACAGTCGTATTTTTGTGATTGAATATCATATAATTTAATACCATTTACAGTTAGACCTCTCTAAGTCGGAATCCTCAATAATACAAAAGATAATTCATTTCTGAAATCACTTCCATAGTGTTAACATTAAGTATCTTTTAACGCCGAAAAACTTTTTAAAACAGAAACAGGCGTTTAACTAAACCGTCAGTATCAATAGGAATTTTCAAAATATGTCCGAATAATGACCTAAGGTCATCGAATATTATAAAATTATTAAATAATTAAATATTAAAAGATTTTTGAAAAGATTTTTGTAAAAATTAAAATTTTTAAAAAATCATAACTTTCGTAATATTCTGATTTTCACTATATACTGTACATTAAACTGTATATTATATTAATATAATATATTTTTTCAAAAATTGAAAATAAAATTTTAATTTATAATTCATAATCTTATTTATAAAGGAAATTACTTATTTTTATTAAAAATAATTTTAAGATATAATACTTTAATATAAAAGATATTTTCTAAAATTATAATGACACTTTTTCCTTTCATATGCTATTAAATTTTATCTCTCAATAGTATTGTAAAGTATTATAACGTATACATAAAGCTAATGATATTTATTACCGTTTTACCTCAATTTTTGCATTTTATATCACATACGGGAGAACAATGATAAAATAGAATTTTGCCCCTTTCAGTATACATCACTTTACGTTTCTTTTGCATATTTTGAGATTATCTAAAATCTAATATAACACTGTAAAACAAAATCTAAAATGTGAGGTAAATCGGTATTTTGTTTTATATTATAACTCAAAAAAAATATTATTTACACTTTAAACAAATAATGATAACCAATTTTTGTGTGAATTAATTAAACTATACATTTATAGTATATTTTGACACAAAAACTAACTATCAGTACATGCCTTAAGTGTAATAATATATTTAGAATTACGTTATATTATAAAAATTAAAATTATAATTTTACGGATTTTAAAAATAAACAAAAACATTTTGTAAATTAATATGATAATGATATAATTATAAATTTCAAATTTCGACGCATTTATTTTGTCATCTTACCCCAATTAAAATGCAAAATATTTATCAATTTTATTTCAAAACGTGTAATTAAAAAATGCAAATATATTTTTTAAGAGTATTTTTTTAATTCACAACATTTTTATTTAAAATATAATTATAATTTTATTAAAAACTATAAATAAATTAACAATTTAATTACAAATTAAAGGATAATTATATTTTTAAAATATAATATTCAAAATTTTGTACAAAAAATTTATTATTAATTACTATTAGTATTTTTATTAATAAACTAATTATTTTAAAGGAAAATGTATAAAGAAATAATTTTAAATATTTAAATGTATAATGTAAGATGAAAATATTTTATATTTTATATATATTTTAATTTCTGTTTTTTATTAATTTTCATATAAAACATATTTTTTTAAAAATATTTTATATTCAGATTTTTTAAAATAATTATTATTAAAAAAATATTAAAAATGAATTCATCATCACCCATAAAAGAGTTTTACAAAAATAAAAGCGTATTAATTACCGGCGGAACGGGATCTTTGGGAAAAGTCAGTATTTTATCATATCATTATGCCTCTCATTTTAGACTCAATTTTTAATCACATTCTGATACATCTCAAAAATTTAAAAATGAAAGGGTCTTATACCTGAGTTATAAGACCTCTTTTCTATAACTTTCAAAATTTTATTAAAATACATGTATATTGTCTTAAATGTGAAGAAATATTAATTTTATATTAAATTTTATAAAAATAAATTAAATTTTATTATATTTTTAAATTTTAGTTTTTAATTTATAAATTATTAATATCGTGTGATGTTAAAAGTATATATATTTTAATGCGCGATAAAAATGGTCTTACGATAGATAAAAGATTTGAATTTTTAAAAAATGAAAATATATTTTCATTTATTTACGATGAAAATTTATTTAAAAAATTAATTCCCATCAATGGTGATATTCAATTTCAAAATTTTGGTATTAATGATTTAAATTTCGAAATATTAACTAAAAACGTGACCATAGTGTTTCATTGTGCCGCCACAATACAATTATTTGCACCCTTAAAGTAAGTACAGTATGTCCAACTTATAAAAGAGATAATTAAATGCATAATAATAATAATAAACTTTTTAATTGAATCCTGACTTATAGCGTGAGAGATAAGTATGCAAAGATAAAGTAAATAATAAGGGATCTTATACCTGAGGTAGAACCTTATAACAGTATAAAATGGATTGTAAATTATATATTTATTTTATTTTTTTTAATAATAATTTTTTAAAAAATAAATTATTCTAAAATTATATTTGTTTTAATTTAAAATAAAATGAAAGGTAAAAGGGTACAAAAAAAGTTAATTATATCAAAAGAGTAATTAAATTTAATAAAAAATTAAATTCTAATTTTGAATAATTAATTAGGACGGCTATGAATGTAAACGTAATCGGGACACAGAATGTGATTGATTTTTGTAAAAAATTAAAAAAATGCGATTCATTTATACATTTATCGACAGCATACTGTAATCCGAATGTACAGTATGTCCATGAAAAAGTGTATTCATCCGAAACAAATATTAATAATATTAAAACCATTACTAAGTAATTCAATGTTAACATGCAGTGCAAAGTAAGAGTATCATACATGTGCAGAATGATGCGCATTTATTATGCTTTATATATGCACATATTCGCACTATTCTGCGAATCTATGATACTCTTACTTCGTACACACTGTATTTTTCATTTTTAGATATTTCATTAATGTTTCTGAAGATGTGAATATATTAAATTTGTTATAAATTATAATATAATTTAAAATATGATTTAATATATAAAAAATTAAAAAATATATTTTTAAAATTAAAATTATAACAATAAAAAAGTATAAAAAAATCTTGAAATATAAGTATGCAATTATATTGATGAATTAACATTATATCTCGAGTTATATCTTTAGGTTCTTTAAAAGTTCATGTTTAATGAAATAAATAATAAATATATTTTTAATTAAAGATTATTGGATTCCGATCAATTATCACTTATAACTCAATCTTTAGTTAAACCATATTTTTGTACGTATTTTTTTACAAAAAATTTGGCCGAAAATATTGTGAATTCCGAATGTTCAAAGAGCGGAATACCGACGGCGATAGTCCGTCCGTCTCTTGTGACGTCATCAGTGAGAGAACCTACAAAGGGATGGATCGACTCTTTAAACGGCATTTTGGGCGCCATACTATTAATAGGCTTAGGTTTAGTACGCACATTGAAAGTGAATTTAAAGAATCACGGCATAGACCTCATACCCATTGATTTATTTACAAATATTTGTATTGTAACAGCATGGGCCACGGCCAATAATAAGTATTTAATATACAGTAAAATCTCTTAATAAAAATGTATGATGTATTTTTAGTAATAATGAAGTAAAAGTTTATAATGCCACCACAGGCACCATATTGAACATGAATAATGAAAAAGTTATTTATGCGATTCTTAATGCCATCGAAAAATATCCCATTTCTAAGGTATTTTTTAAATTCAATATTTATTTACAAATTTTAAGTAAAATATATTTATAATCAGAGTTTTATATAAAAAACAAAGAATATTAAATGTAAAATATAACATTAAAATAAAAATGCATTTTTTAAAATTTTAAAATTTAAAGGGAAAAATTGACTTAAATGTTGTAAAAAATGCATTTTTAAAAAAACACTTTAATAAAACAGAGAAGAAATTTTTATGCTCAAAATATGCTATGATTAAATATACATTTAAATTTTTTAATATAAAAACATTTTTCATAAATTAAACACTCTGAATTATGATATAAAATAAAAATGTGAAATAATTTTTAAAATTCAATAATGTTTTAGTTCATACCTCCGCCGTCCAAATTATTAATCGATGAAAATATTAATTCATTAATTTATAATATGTATAAATATTATGAATTAATTTTGGCATTTATTATTGATTTAATTTTTAAAATTATAGGCAAAAATCCATTGTATGTATACATAATATATTAAACACATAATAATTTATTATTCTAATTTATTCTTTGAAAATATTCTTTTATGAAATTTATTTTGCCTCAAAGTATAAGTAAAGAAAAGATTTTTAAAAAAAACAAATAATAAATATTATTTAAAGTATTAATTTCACATAAAGTTATAAGAAAGAATTAGCATAATGCAATTATGTGTACTAAAAGAGTATTATATCATACCATAGTGATCTCATAATATTATTTGCACATATATTTACTATTACATTGTTTTAAATCAAACGCATTCTAAACTAATAACATGACTATGCATTAATTAAATTCATATGCAAATATAATATATGAGATCATTAAAGTGCAGTAATAATTTAATTAAAAATGATAATTTTATCATAATGAAACAGTGCTTTGAAAAGTGTGAAACGATCGAAAAAAGTGTTTGAAATGATCACATCGTACGGTAAAAAAAGTATACTATACTCAAATGACCATTTATTAGCACTTTTGTCTCAAATGACGGATCACGATTTTCATGCGTTTAATTTCGATATTAAATCGTATGATATCAGTGATTACAGTAAATGGTCAATTATTGGGGTGAAAAAATTTATTTTTAAAGAAAAACATATTAATATAAAACGCGATCGCATATGCCTCAATATGTGAGTGAATATTATAAAATTATAAAATTTTTACATTTTTATTTCATTTATTTTTAGTATGAAATTTGTCTATGGATTTATAAAATATTCATTTTATTTCATCATTATCTACATATTAATAATAAAAACACCATTAATAAATATATTATTTTAAAAAATGACAGTATTAGTTTTTGAACTCTTCATTTTTATATCAATAAAATTTCAAAATTTTTAAAAAATGATTAATATTTTATTATCATAGTTAATTTGTGAAATAAAAGAGATAATTTTTGTAATTTAATATGACATTTAATGTAATAATTAAAAAAATTATTGTGTTTAAAGTCAAAAATATTTTTTAATAATAAACTTTTTAATAAATAATTATAAATTAAAAAATTCATCATAATCATTTAGATATATTTTATGCCAAAGAAAAGTGCAAAACGAAAATTGCATGTGAATTTTGTATGATAATTAGTCTATGATAACATGGTCTATAAACACACGCATATTCACTTACAATTCCGGCCCTTTCTTTGCCTTTTCATTGTGTAATATCTTTTTTAATGTTAAAACATTTGGAGATAACGAAATCACTCTTAAATCAAATTTAACATATAATTTACTGATTTTTGTAATCATAAAATATAAAAATATTAAAATTTATATAATGATATTCTTAAGAATCTGATCATTAACATCATTGGGAAGAGTTACAATTAATCGATTATCGATATTCATATTTCGTTCGATAGTATCATACGCATATCTATTGCCGGACCATGATCTTCGCGCTAAACCATTGTTAACATCCCATGAAAGCATTGATCGTGCTTTTTCTTCGGCATCATCAGTGCCGTCTAAAACCAGTCCGAAGCCACAATTAATGGCCTCACCCCAACCGACACCTCCGCCATTGTGAAGAGCACACCATGATACACCACGTGATGCATTACCTATTACCGTGTTTATGGACATATCCGCCGTAAATGCAGAGCCGTCATAGATATTGGACGTTTCTCTGAAGGGACTGTCGGCACCGCTTACGTCATGATGGTCTCTGCTGATTACGATCGGACATTTTATCGTACCCTTTTTAATGGCATTATTAAAGGCCACGGCTATACTCACGCGTCCCCTTTCATCAGTATATAATATCCTCGCCTCTGACCCCACCACTAAAATACATAATTAACAATTAATTTATTGTATAAAAGGTCAAAGGGTACATTCATTGACCTAAATTATTATCCATCGCCTCACGAATCCATTTAATATTAGCATCATATTGATCTTTGACCTCTTTAGGAACACGCCCATTTCTTAGTTCAGTCATTACATTTAATGCAATATCATCGGTCATTTTCAAATCGTTATGGTCACATGACGTACACACCCATCGAAAGGGTCCAAATCCTAAAGAGAATATATCGCCCATAATATGCTGCACATACGACGGGTATTTAAAGCTCATTCCATAGGGTGTGTGTTTAACCCCGACATTTGCACCCGATCTGTGCGCTTCCAATAGAAACGCATTACCATAGTCCCAAAAGTACATTCCTATTAAATAATAATGTAAATTCAGGGAATAAAAAAATGGGAAGAATGGGAAGAGACGGAATTTTTAGCTAAACAATTGTTCAGTGGAAAATGTGACAAAATTTAGTTAAAGGAATAATAAGATATTTAAAAATTTACTAATATCAGATCATTACTATTACTATACCGGCATCAGAAAGTTCATTAATCGCAGTCACGTGACATCTTAAGCTTTCTTTAACCAAATCTTTGAATTGATTCGGATCCGATTTCATCATTTGAAGCGATTCATCATATGATAATTGAAACGGAAAATATCCGCCATGATATGGATTATGACACGACGTTTGATCTGACCCTAAATCCACTAATAATTCACCTGTACTTTTATAATGATTGACTAACGCATTCCACAAATGGACAATATTGCCATAGTATCCAATGCTAGTGGATTCTCTATTGGCTTTAGCATGTTTAATGCGAGTAATTAATACATCCAAATCATCGATTATCTCCATTAACCATCCCTGACTTTTACGCTTTTCAATGGCCTCACGACTGACCTGAAACCCGCGAAAGTCGCTTTAAGCCATAACATGCATTTGCATTGCTATTGGACAGTGGTCAGTTAACGCTGTATAATAGCGCCATAACTGAAACTACACATTCACTTGTGCTTTGGACATAGCGCTGTAGGGTCAGCCTCTCCCGTTACTTATATTTTATTATAATATTCATTTTATTTAATTTTATTGTAAATTAACTCAAAAGAGTTAATTATATTTTATTTATTATAAAACTGTGTATATATTAATTTTAATTTAAAATAAAGAGGATTTATAACTATTAGTGTAGTTACCTCATTTAATGTCCCCGCGATTAGTATATTTTAGTTAAAAGTTAAGTTAAAAGCGCGTAAGATACGAATTGCGGGCGACAGACCTTTAGTTAATTTTATTATATACATAACAATAAGCAACATGTGTATCATTTAAAAGTGACACTTTTCAATACAAAAATGTATTAAAAAAGTGTCACTTTTAAATGGAAAATATCCATGACCATTACTGACCTCAGCGATCACTCCAATGCATTTGCAGATAGTGGCGGCTTTTGCCTGAGCCCCGCTCATACCCCCTAAACCTGAGGTCACAAACACTTTACCCCTTAAATCGTCCGTTTTAAGATACTTTCGTCCCGCGTTTAGTACTGTTAAAGTGGTGCCGTGGACTATGCCCTGAGGTCCGATGTAACAAAAACTACCTGCGGTCATTTGACCATACATAGTCACTCCAAAAGCAAACATACGATTGTAATCCTCTCTTTTGGAGTAATTCGGTACGACCATACCATTAGTGATGACCATTCTCGGACTATGACTAAATGAAGGAAATAGTCCCAAAGGATGACCCGAATATAACACCAGTGTCTGTTCATTGTCCATTTGAGACAAATATTTCATTACGATCCAAAACTGAGCCCTATAATTTTATAATGTTTATTGTTATTTTAATGTAAAACATGTATATTAATTGCATTTAAAATTTATTATATAATAATTAATTATATTTTATTAAATTTTTATTATAAACATGTTATTATAGTTAATTTAAGTAATAAATTTGGGAAATAAATTAATATATTGTAATATTTACATATTACAATGCAATGTTATAATTGTTATGTTTTTTAATAATAAATGAATATGATGGAATTACCAATTGGAAAGGACCTGACCATTTCCGCCGTAAGTGACCATTTCCTGTGGAAATTGTGCGACTCTTTTATCCAAATTATTCATTATCATCAGCATTATGGCCGCAGAATGTACACATTTAGCTTTATATTCATTTATGGGATATGCGCGCATTTCAATGTCCGGAATAAAACGGTACATATAAATGTGTCCATAGTTTTTTAATTCAGAGGCAAATTCATCGGCTAATAATTGATGATGACGCTTTGGAAAGTATCGTAATGCATTACGAACGCATAATTTAAACTCTTCGCATGTGAGTTTTGTGTCTCTGACGGGCGCATGCGCAATGCTCTCATCTCTCCCTTTATATGTCGGTAAAGGGTCTGTCGGTAATCCCTTTGTTAGGTCTTTGAGTGTAATCACCATAATTTATATTTTATTAATTTAATTAACTTTTTTAAGAAAATATTTAAAAAATTATTTAATATAATTTTTCATTTTATTATTAAAAATAACACGAATTTTAATAATATTTTAATTTAATTTAACACTTTTAAAAGTTATATACGAATAATTACAGTGTTCACTTAAAGTTCATATATAAATTATATTATATTAAATTATAATTTTTTACATTATTATTTCACAAATATATTACATCATTATTACAGTCAATGGAAAAAATCTAAAAGATATTTGGTAATTTAATTAGATAAATGTGTTGCTATGCTCATCGTGCATTACTATCATAGCAAAAAACATTAATATTAAATTGAAAAATATCTTTTAAATTATTTCTATTGACTGTATATGTCATGTCCTTGCAAATGATACTTATTTTTGATATAATATTTTACACTTAAATTTTTAAGATAAATTTTTAAAATAACATTTAAACTAAAGTTTTATAATTTAAATATATAAATACAGATTTACATGTATATAAATGCATTATAAATTATATCAAAATTTTATTTATATTAAAATAGATTTTAATTTATTATTATTATTATTAATTTTATATTAAAATATTATATGCAAAAGAATGTTATTAAATTAAATGTAAAATAATTTTTCAAAAAAAATTTAAGCGAAATTTTTTACATTTTAAAAATTACATAAATATGTTTTTTTGTGATAAAATTTAAAAAAATATTATATATGAATTGAGAATTTTTAAAAATTATGAATGTATAAATGTAATGATTGTTTATGTTTTAATATGATTTATCATTATCATTATGATAAATGATGTTTTTATAAATTTATTAAATACTATCGTATGACACATTAATCATTTGCATCAAATAATAAATGAAATAAAAAGCATTTTCCATATGACGTCAAAAATTTTATTTTAAAAATATTAATTATTATATTTAAATGCTTTTATTAATATTTTTAAATTAATAATAAATTTAATTTATTAACATTTTTATTTTATTAATTAGAAATCATTATGAAATATTAAATTATATTTATTTATATATATTTATTATATTGTGTCTAAAAAAAGTTATACATATTTTTAAATATGAGAACATAATAGTTTAGAGTTACTAACAGTAACTTACTATAGATAGAGAGATACTATAGAGAACTATAAATATTATTATTACAATATATTAATACAATATATTTTATCATATAATTATTATTATTACTAATTATTAGTAATAATTCAATAAATTATAATAAAAAATACAATGCACGGGATAATAATGGAGACACTAAAGCAAAATTTAAAAATATTATTCCATTGACATAATCTATAAATAAATTGAAATGTTTGGATCGGGGATTATTCGGTTCTAATCCGTCACCAGTCCTTTCAATGCGTTTTTCAATTATTTCATGGGACACTTTTTTCAAATCATACGCTTGACCTATGGTCGCAAAAAAGTCAATGACCATCGTTGGAATATTGAAATTCTGAGACCATAGAAATTCTGATGCTGAATAATCCCATGGAAAAGTATGGTGATAATTATGATATCCCTCACCATTTCCCGCATGTATTACGAAATATGAATCTGTCGGACCTATGCCCTTATCATATGTCCGCCGTCCATACATATGCGCGATGCTATTCACTGTCCATGTCTGGTGTAAGGACACCATATACCGAAACGCATTCATACACAACGCACTTATATATGTCTCATTCCATAAGTACATAGGTACGACTATAGGTATTATACCCCAAAATATAGCCAATAAAAGTATATAATATTTACGCTGAAAACGTACAATGGAATCATCCATTAAATCATTCATTTCAATTGTTTTTCCCTTTTCAATGACGTCACGGTGTTTCTTTACTAATAACCACCCCATATGAGAAAAGAAAAAGCCTCTAAAAATTTTAAATAATTTAAAATAATTTTAATAAAATAAAAATATAATTAACAATATTAATGAATACACAATATTCATTAATTATAATTTTTTGGTTTTTAGTTTTTCAGATTTTGTTCTGTTTTCATTAAAAACCCATGGATATTAATAACATGCATTTATACTTAAAAATAGTAATTTATGATAATTTTAGTAAAACCCTCAAAATTTTTAAAATACGCCGTTAGAACCGATGCTATATTTTTATATTCCGATAAAAATGTATTCACCGCATTGAAACACGTGACCTCTCAAAATGAAGCATAATATGCATGACAAAGATTTGAATTTTTTTATGTCATTATAATGCCCATAATCGTTGTCATAAGGGCTAAGCTCAAAATTTACAATTTTCGGCAAAAATGACCATTATATTTTAGTGACAACTTTTTCTTAGCTTAAATTATTTAAATTAACTTTTAATATTTTAAAATTTTAAACTCTGAATATTTCAATTTATGAAATAACTTAATTATATACATTATTCAAAATGAGTAATTTAACTATCATTATATTAATGGATCACATTGAATAACGACGTATTAACTAAATGTTAATTATTATTATAATTACATATATATGCTAATAAATTATTTTTTAAAAAATAATTTTAGAATATTTTAAATTTTAAATGCTAATTTTACATTTAATATCTTATTTTTAATAAAAGTTAAATTAATTTAAGAATAATTTAGTTATAATTTTGAATTTTTTATATTTTACAAATAACTTACAAATTCTAAAAAAAGCGAAATTTAAAAAAAGTAAAAAATAAAATTTTTGCATTTTTAATTTTTAAATTATTTGGCATATGCATATATGAGAGGCTTAACTGTGAAAATACCGTTTAGAATTATGCGGATCCGCATCCGTTTCCGAATACTTATGATGCACCCTATGATCGCGTGACCATTCATAAATGTCATTCTGCAAAGCTATGGTTTGCATTATCATTAACAATACTCTTAACGGTGCTTTTGCTTTAAACGATCGGTGTGACCATAGCCTATGGGCCCCGATCTGAATACCCAAAGTTCCGATATGAGCTAAAAATGCGGACCATAATATTGTCCCGATTTTCACTCTGTTTATAGACGATAAATAAATGCCATAAAATGCCAAAATGTGCAAAATGCTCATTAAAATGACATTACGCCATACTATCGTTACATTTTTAGTAAAATTAAATTCAAATTTTAAAATTTTAAACATATTTATCATATTTTTTAAATATAATTTTCAAAATTTCAGTAAAATTTTATGTATATATTATTTAATATTTGAATTTGTATTAAACTATAGTTTTTTTTAAAAATTTGAGAATAATTAAATTTTAAATATTAAAAATATTAATAAAATTCGTTCTAAAAAACTTTATTAATA
>JAQIXB010000948.1:0-12959 GCA_034697405.1 Mesoplophora pulchra | reverse complement strand
ATCTCTGTTTATTCATTCGCTAATTATTTCATTATTTATGTTAAATTATTATTAAATATTCAAATATATAAACGCATTTTTAAAAACATTTTCAAATATTTGCATTTAAAATATAATAAATTAAAAATTAAAATAAATTAATTCATCACAAACATTAAGAATATTAATATTTAAATGATTATATATTTTAGCACTTAAATAACTCATTATTTATATAACTTTTTGTATATTATAATACACATACATATATTGTAATGCTAATGATGTTTAAATTATAATATTTTAAAAATAAAAATGTTGTAATTATATAAAAATATATATGAAAATGTTTAAAAAATATGAAAAAATGCTATTTCTTTAGCAAAAATACGTCATTATTTTTTTTACTTATATCATGAGATGCATCACTTTTAATCATAGTAAAAACGTATAAAAATGATTATTAAAAAGACAATGCTTTTATCATATAATTTTTGCGGTCATATAATATGATATCCGATGGCGTTTATTGGATATTTTACGGTATAATAATGATACGCATATATTATATATTATTTTAAAAATTCAAAAAATTACAAAAAAAATAATAATTATATTTAAAAATTAATAATTATGCATAATAAATATTATAAATCGTATGCATTGTATATACATGTTTTTTATATATATTTATATCACATTAAAACCTAAATAATTGGGAAATAAATGTAAATTTAAATGTTCAAATTTTATGGGTTTAAATTTTTATTTTTCATTTTAATTTATTTGTAAAAAATATTAATTAAAAATTAATATAAAATATAAAAAACTCACGTTATAAGAGCGTCGATTTACATATTGATATAAATGCTGTTAATATATTCATACGTTAAATGATTACCATGAAAGAACACATTTTACTCGTGATATAAGAGTTGTATATTTTAACACTAAAAATTATTTTATTAAAATTTTATATTTAAAATGATACATTTTTATTTCACATTTTATAGTAACAATCTTATAGCTCGAGATATTTATGCTCAATATATATACATATATATTAAAAGGGATCTTATAATTTGTTCATAATAAAGCATTCATTTTTAATTTTAAAAAACATTAAAATATATTAAACATAATATAATGATCACAAAATTTATACGTAAATGAATTATGATAATATTTTAATAATGAATTATTTTAATTTTTAATTGATTTTAAAAAAATTGTCATTATTCTCTATGTATATATATATTAATGTATTTTCTATGTATATATATATGCGTATATATACATTTAATTATACTTTTGCAGAACCCATAGCGACATCTGACGGTGAATTATGTAAACATTTTATATTATTTATTATTTATTTTTTTATGTTTACATTTTTAAATTCATTTTTAAAGTGATTATAACAGTTTTTTAGTGCTTAATTTTTTACTTATATCATGAGGGAACTATCAATGGTTAAGCATATGAAATTTAAATAATTTTAATCTCTTATATCTCGAATTATGACATGTATAGTGTGACATTATTAAAATGTAAGTAAATTTTGAATAAAAACAGTATTTTAATTTTAAATAAAAATACATATTAACCCCTATTTTTATGTTTAATTTTTGTAATTATATCGTGAGGAATGAGTCAAAAGATCATCATATAAAATTAAATGAAAATCTATCTCTTATATCCTAAGTTATTACGTTTTGTTTGAAATTAGTTGAAATTATAAAGATTTTTATGTAATAATGACATTTAAACATTTTAAGAATATACCGATTGACCTCAATTTTTAGATGTTATTTTTTCACTTAAATCGTAAAGTATTTATTAAGGATTAAATCTATTAAATTTGAAGAAAATCTATCGCTTATATCCTGAGTTATCACTTTTTGAATGATTTCACGCAGAATTTAATAGAATTTTAAAAAAATTTGTTTATTTTAAAGTTAAAAATACACCGTTTTTCCTCAATTTTTAGATATAAATGATGTATACACATATCGTGAGGGAATTATCAAAGAATAAGAATCTGAAATAAAAATGGGTAATTATCTCTTAGATCCTGAGTTATATCAATTCTCGTGACATCACTAAGAAAAAACATATATATGCATTTATTGTATTAATAACCCTATATGACTCAACGGGTAAACTCTACTATCCCCAATATTATTGCAATAATGGTCATAGAATTAAGCATTCGGTGCCAATTTCTTTGTTAAAATGTAAATTATTTTCTTAATTTTATTTTATTTAATAATTAATTTTTTCAATAATTAAATATATAAATATTTTTTTAATATTTAACTTTAAATACTTATGGCAAAAAAAAGAAAGCATATATGTTAATAACAAATTACAACAATAGATAGGGTCATAAATAAAAATTTATATTAATTTTGATGATGAATGAAATTATATTTATGATTAATTTATGCGCATAATTAATTGCAATATTTCTTTATGGTTTTACCATTTTTGTGTATTAATATGCATTAATAATATAAAAATGAATATTTTCTTATGCTATAAGATCATATTTAAAATTTATGTGTGTAAATACTGTACTCGAGATTTTTGAATGGACATAATACGAATTTTTATGCACATTGAGTCCTCAGTTGATTTTACAATATAAATGGGCATAAATTCATTAATTTTTTTTAATAATATTAATAAATTGACAAACGTTCGGGTACATTGTACCCTAATATATAATAATATTTATTTTTAAATCTTATTTTTAATTTAAAACATTATTTAAAAAAATATTTAGCTTTAAAAAAATTTTGATTATTATATAATATAATATTTTAAATTTAAATATGTGCTAAAAATTTATTAAACTTAAAAAATATTAAAAAAAATATATATATAATAAATTAATATTAACGTAATAATTTAATAAAAATTAATAAAAATAATTTCATATTTTTATGAAAATGCGGTATAAATTAAATAATTAATAAAACGATTAATGAAATTAAAGGGCCATAAAAAGTGTCCATTATCCAATCAGAATCGTCATATTTACCATCATCATAATCTTCATTTTTCATGTTTAAAATACTGCTGATCATAGGTAACAATACCTTCGGAGGAATGCGAATGTCCGATGATAATGAATCCATTTCTAAATACATTCATTTCAACATAAATAACGTCTTTTATTTAAATTATTAATAAAATCATTTATTTATTTTTAATAAAAGACGTCATTTATGTCTCTAAAGAAATTATCTTAAATATTGTATATACTGTAAGCATATGAAAAATATTTGGGAATTATTTTTTGGAAATTCAGAAAAAGAAGGAAATTATCAACATATTTGTTATATTAAGGAAAGAGGGAAATTTGGGAATTTTAGGAACTATTACCATTACCATTATTATTATTTAAGAATTGATTTGCTAGTTTAGCCAAATTAGAAGGGTCATTCATAAATGATGATACTAAAGATGACATAATATTATTAGTGCCTCCGCCTTAAATAAATCAATATGTTAATTTAATTAAATTTAATTAAATAATAAAAATTATATTAAAATTATAATTTTACCATTATTTGGCAATTCACTGCCCATGTTATTATTATTATTATTTAAAAATTGATTTGCTAGTTTAGCCAATTGAGAAGGGTCATTCATAAATGACGATGCTAAAGTTGAAATTATATTGTTAGTGTTTCCGCCTAAAATAAAGCAATATATTAATTTAATTAAATAAAAATTATAAAATTATAATTATAATTTTACCACTATTTGGTACTTCACTCTCCGTATTATTAACATTTAAAAATTGATTTGCTAGTTGACTCAATTGAGAAGGGTCATTCATAAATGACGATGCTAAAGATGACAGAATATTATTAGTGCCTCCGCCTAAAATCAATTAAAATATTAATTTAATTAAATAATAAAAATTAGTATATTAAAATAATAATTTTTTCATTATTAGAAACTTCACCCGTGTTATTATTATTATTTAAAAATTGATTTGCTAGTTGACTCAATTGAGAAGGATCATTCATAAATGACGACACTAAAGATGATATAATGTTGTTATTTTCTAAAATAAATTTTGACATTAAGAAATTTATTAAATTAATATTTATAAAATTTAAAACAAATATTTGTTTATTATAAAATATTTTCATAAAATATTTAAACTAAAAATTACTTACGTGATGTGCTATTAATTCCATCGCTAATATTTGTTGAATTTACTATAAAATTAAATTTTATAAAAAAAGTAAAATTAAATATCGTTAATTTTTCACTTTTTAAATCCGTTCTTATATCTAAAGTCTCTAACATTTCATGAGATCTAAGAACGGATTTAAAAATTTAAGTAAAAAAAGTAATATCATTTACTAATTATTGTTTTATTTGTATCGTATGTTCCGTCTAAAGATGTACTTTCATCATTTGATAATTGACTCTAAAATTTAAATATAAAATAATTTTTTTAAAAAAATATTAAAAATTATTATTCATATCAATTATTACATTCGTATTATTTTCAGGTGTACTTTCATTTGTACTATTAATTGTTAATATTTCATCTATAATATTATAAAATTAAAATTTATTTTATTATTAAAAATATATTTTAATAATTTTTTAAAAATTATTATAAATAAAAATACAGTAAAACCTCTCTAAGACGGAAAGTTTCTTAGTTACTAATTCCATGTAAAAGAGGTTCAACTGTATATATAAATAGAAATATACTAGCTGCTATTTTATCCATAGAATTTAAACTATCAACAGATTCATTTTCAAAATCCGATGATGAATTATTCTAAAATATTAAAAAAATAATAAAATATTTCAAAAAATAAAACTTTTAAAATCAAAATTTTACCTCAAATAAAATATTATCTGTGGATAATTGAAAAACCTCTGCATCACTAGCATTTGTACTATTAATTTCCTCTAAATTTTAAATAAATTTATATTAATTAAAGTGAAATAAAATGTAAATATTTATTGCAAAAATTACCATTATTATTTGAATCATTATTTAACATATTAAATGATGCGATTATCGGATTAACATCAGTATCATTTCCTATTTTTTTAAAAAAAAAATAAAATTTAAATAAAATTTAAATAAAATTTAAATAAAATTTTATGCATATTTATCATACCGATACTATTATTGTATGATTGAATTTCAATATCAGCCTCAGGCGTTTTAATATCATTACCAATATTATCAGTGTTATTATTAATTTCTATAAAATATAAAAATCAAAAAAAATAATTCATTATTATTTTATAAAATATTAAATAAATTTTTTTTAATTTAATTACATATTAATACAATAAATTAATAATTAATTACTTACGTGCTGTGCTATTAATTCCAACGCTAGTATTTGTTGAATTTACTATAAAAATATTATTAAAAATTATTTTTATAAAATTAATAATAAAATAACGTAATTTTTTAATTTTTAAATCCGCTCTTATATCTAAAGTCTATAACATTTCATGAGCTCTAAGATCGGATTTAAAAATTTAAGTAAAAAAAAGTAATATCATTTACTAATTATTGTATTATTTGTATCGTATGTTCCATTTAAGGACGAACCTTCATTTGTATCATTTAATATTTGACTCTAAAATTACATAAAATAATTTTTTTAATAAAAATATTATAAATTATTCATATTATTTATTACATTCGTATTATTTTCAGGTGTACTTTCATTTGTACTATTTATTGTTGATAATTCAGCTATAATATTATTAAATTAAAAGTTTTAATGTTATAAATAAAAATACAGTTAAACCTCTCTAAGACGAAAATGTTCACAGTTACTAATTCCGTATTAGGGAGGTTCAACTGTATAAAATAATATAAATTAAACAAAAGTATACTAGCTGCTATTGTATCCATAGAATTTAAGCTATGAACAGATTCATTATCAAAATTCGATGATGAATTATTCTAAAATATTAATTAAAAAAATATAATAAAATATTTTAGAATAAATAATTTACCTCAAATAGTATATTATCTGTGGATGATTGAGACACCTCTGCATCACTAGTATTTGTACTATTAAATTCTTCTAAATTTTATTTTAAATAAATTTATATTAATTAAAGTAAAATAAAAGTGTAAATATTTATTGCAAAAATTACCATTATTATTTGAATCATTATTTAACGTATTAAATGATGCAATTATCGGATTAACATCAGTATCATTTTCTATTATTTTAAAAATTAAAATTTTAAATAAATTTTAAATAAAATTTTATGCATTTTTATCATACCGATACTATTGTTGTATGATTGACTTTCAATTTCAGCCTCAGGCGTTTTAATATCATTACCAATATTATCAGTGTTATTATTAATTTCTATAAAATATAAAAATAAAAATATATTATTTTATAAAATATTAAATTTACAATATTTTTAATTTTATTACATATTAATACAATAATTAATTACTTACGTGCTGTACTATTAATTCTATCGCTAGTATTTGTTGAATTTACTATAAAGATATTATCAAAAATTATTTTTATAATAAATTAAATAATAAAATAACGTAATATTTTAATTTTTGAATCCGCACTTATATCTAAAGTCTATAATATTTCATGAGCTCTAAGAACAGATTTAAAAAATTAAGTAAAAAATGTAATATTTACAAATTATTGTATTATTTGTATCGTATGTTTCGACTAAAGATGTACTTTCATCATTTGATATTTGACTCTAAAATTTAAATATAAATTTTTTTAAAAAAATATTAAAAATTATTATTTATATCATTTATTACATTCGTATTATTTTCAGGTGTACTTTCATTTGTACTATTAATTGTCGATATTTCAGCTATAATATTATGAAATTAAAAATTATATTATAAAAATTATTAAAGTAAAAATACAGTCAAACTTCTCTAAAACGGAAAGTTTCTAAATTACTAATTCCGTGTTAAAGAGGTTCAACTGTATATATAAATCTAATATAAGTATACTAGTTGCTATTGTATCCATAGAATTTAAACTATCAACAGATTCATTTTCAAAATTTGATGATGAATTTTTCTAAAATATTAAAAAAATAATAAAATATTTCAAAAAATAAAACTTAAAATCAAAATTTTACCTCAAATAATATATTATTTGTGGATGATTGAGACACCTCTGAATCACTAGCATTTGTACTATTAAATTCTTCTAAATTTTAGTTAAAAAATAATTTAAAATGAAATAAAAGTGTAAATATTTATTGCAAAAATTACCATTATTATTTGAATCATTATTTAACATATTATTAAATGATGCTATTAACGGATTAACATCAGTATCATATCCTATTTTTTAAAAATAAAATTTAAATAAAATTTTATGCATATTTATCATACCGATACTATTGTTGTATAATTGACTTTCAATTTCAGCCTCAGGCGTTTTATTATCATTACTAATAATATCAGTGTTATTATTAATTTCTATAAAATATAAAAATAAAAAATATAATTTATTATTATTTTATAAAATATTAAATTTACAATATTTTTAATTTAATTACATATTAATATAATAAATTAATTACTTACGTGCTGTGCTATTAATTCCATCGCTAGTATTTGTTGAATTTACTATAAAAATATTATTAAAAATTAATTTTATAATAAAATTAATAATAAAATAATGTAATTTTTAATTTTTAAATCCGTTCTTATATCTTAAGTCTATGATATTTCATGAGCTCTAAGACCGGATGTTAAAAGGTAAAAAAAAGTAATTTTATAATATACTAATTATTGCATTATTTGTATCGTATGTTCCGACTAAAGATGTACTTTCATCATTTGATAATTGACTCTAAAATTTAAAAATAAAATAATATTTTTAAAAAAAATATTAAAAATTATTAATATGATTTATTACATTTGCAACATTTTCAGATGTACTTTCATTTCCACTATTTATTGTCGATAATTCAGCTATAATATTATGAAAATTAAAATTACATATATTTTATTAAATATTTTATATATTAATAAAAATACAGTCGAACTTCCCTAAGACGGAAATTTATCATTTATTAATCATTACCGTATTAAGTAGGTTCAACTGTATATAAAAATAATAGAAATATACTAGCTGCTATTGTATCCTTAGAATATGAACTATTAACTGATTGATTTTCAAAAATTGATGACGAATTATTCTAAAATATTAATTTAAAAAATTATAAAATAAATATTATTTTAAAAAAATAAAATTTTTTAATCATTATTTATATATTAATATTATCATAAATTTTAATAAAAAATATTTACCTCAAATAATATATTATCTGTTGCTAATTGAGTAACTTCTGAATCACTAGTATTTGCACTATTTAATTCCTCTAAATTTTATTTAAAAAAATATAAATTAAAATAAAAAACACATATGCTTTATATAAAATTAGCAAAGATAAGATTTTCGAGGAAATAATTTAAATTTACCTGTGTTTAAATCATTGAATAATTCAGGTGTAATTTCAGTGGAATTTTCTAAAAATTAACATTAATAATTATAAAGCGTTTTAAATTTTTGTATACAAAAAATTGTTAAACAAAAGTTCAATGGGCACTAATTTCTAAATAATATAGTAATATTAATACTATTAGCTAGTATATTATTTGCTAAATCAATGAATAATATTTAAATTTACCGCCATTGCTGCTAGTATTTTCCATTAAAAGCGTTTCTATATTTGGAGCACTAGTTGTAGCACTAGTTGTAGATATTGGTACGGCTACAGAATGATCTAAAATTAAATAAACATGTATTTTTTATATCGTATATTTATTATGGTAAATTTATTAGGCTTAAATTATGGAGCACAAAAAAGCACATGGGTTATTAAGGGTTAATATAGTTATATACATGTATGGATAAATATAGTTAAATATGGGTAACTATGGGTTAATATAGATAAATATGGATTACTATGGGTAACTATGGGTTATTACAAAATATGTGCATTAATAATTACCGTAATGACCATATATAGTTTGTCCGATTAAAGAAGAATCATCAAAGATGAAATCATCATCAGATTCAATAGATGATAGTTGTGTCGATGTACTTAATTCATTATCTATTTTAATTGAAAATATTTTACAATTTTATCAGTCTTATATCATGAGATCAGTATTTAAAAGCTCTTTTAGTCTGAGATGTCTTAAAAATTTCAAAAATATAAGATATGCTTTAAAAATTGAGGTAAAATACTACTGTATTATTATTAACTATAATTTTTATGTTTTAATAAACTTTTAAATATTTTAGTACAGTGAACACTTTATAATTTCACGCATTTTAAAATTTGAAATTACACAGTGATTACTGTATTTATAAACTTATTTTTTACCATTATTTTCACTATTTATTTGTCCATTAATTATAGGATTAGTACTATTTGTACTATTGTCATTTTTACTACTATCAGAAAATATAGTAGCCTCAGTAGGTGTAAATGTTGATTCAATCGTGTTATCTAATATGGTAGTGGATGTTTCTTTTACGTCATTTATAAAAGTAGGCATAACAGTTATAGTAGATGTAGTAGTAAATTCTGTTGTACTAGTAAATTCTGTATTGTATATATTAGATATTTTCGGTGTAAGAGCAGAGGAAGTGGTAGTGTCTTCAATATTATTTTTAGCAATAATTTCATTGTCCATAGTTAGTGGTATATTTGTTGAGCTAGTAGATGTAGCTTCAGTAGTATTAGTAATAAGTTGAGCGGTATTAAGTTTGGCATTAGTCGTTTCAGGAATAGTAATGTTAGTAGAGTTAACGTTAATTATTTCAGAATTAGTAGAAATGTTAATAGGGTTTGCAGAAGCCATTTCATTAATAATAGAAGAAATAGTGGTAGGTATGTCGGTAGTAACTTTTGGTATATTTTTTATAAAAAATAAATATTAAATAAATAATTATTATATAAATTTACCTCTGTTATTATGAGTGTCATCGTCATATTCATAATCTTCATATGAATGTGTGATTAATTCATGGGTATTTTCAGATGAATTTTCTATTTTTAAATTTAAAATTAATTTTAATTTTTTAAAAAATAAATATAATTAAAAATTTTTAATTAAAGATGTTTAAATTTACCGCCATCGCTAATAATTGTAGTTATTGGTACGGATACAGTATGATCTAAAATAAAATAAACATATTTATATTTTATATTCATTATTTTACAAATATTGAAATTACACAGTGTTTACTGTATTTATAAAATTATTTTTTACCATTATTTTCACTATTTATTTGTACATTAATTTCGTTCGTATTTTCATTATTATTTTCATTATTAATTAATGCCTAAAATTTAAAATTTAAATTTAAAAATAATTAAACATACACATGTATACCTTATTCATAACATTGGATGCAATTATGGGATTAGTACTATTTGTACTATTGTCATTTTTACTACTGTCAGAAAATATAGTAGCCTCAGTAGGTGTAACTGTTGATTCAATCGTATTATTTAATATGGAAGTAGGTGTTTCTTTTACGTCATTTATAAAAATAGGCATAACAGTAGTAGTAGATATAGTTGTACTAGTAAATTCTGTACTGTATATATTAGATATTTTTGGTGTAATAGTAGGGGAAGTGGTACTATCTTCAGTATTATTTTTAGCAATAATTTCATTGTCCATAATTAGTGGTATATTAGTTGAGCTATTAATTGTAGCTTCAGTAGTATTAGTAATAAGTTGAGCGGTATTAAGTTTGGCATTAGTCGTTTCAGGAATAGTAATGTTAGTAGAGTTAACGTTAATTATTTCAGAATTAGTAGAAATGGTAGTAGGTGTGTCGGTAGTAACTCTTGATATATTTTCTATAAAAATAAATTAATATTAAATATAAATATAAATATAATTTACCTCTGTTATTATTAGTATCAACAGATATGCCATCGTCATATACATAATCTTCATATGAATCTGTGATTAATTCATGTGTATTTATAATGTTAGGTTTAACTGTATATAAAGTACTAGCAAATTCTGTAGTATCTATAATAGTAGATATCGGTGTAAAAGTAGGGGAAGTGGTAGTATCTTCAATTTTATTTTGAGTAATAATTTCATTAGCCATAGTTAATGGTATATTAGTTGAATCAGTAGTTGTAGCTTCATTAGTATTAATAATAGATTGAGTGGTATTAAGATTGACTGTAGTCATTTCGGGGATAATATTGGCAATGTTAGTAGAGTTAACGTTAATTTCAGAAATAGTAGAAATGGTAGTAGGTGTGATGGTATTAATTTTTGGTATAATAGGATTTTCTATTAAAATAATTAATATTAAATATAAATTTAATTAATATTAAAATTTACCTCTGTTATTATTAGTGTCATCGTCATATACATAATCTTCATACGAATCTGTGTCTAATTCATGGGTATTTATAATGTTAGGTTTAACTGTATATAAAGTACTAGCAAATTCTGTAGTATCTATAATAGTAGATTTTATCGTTGTAATAGTAGGTGAAGCGGTAGTAATTTCATTATTTTGAAACATAATTTCTTTGTCCTTAGTAATAGGTATATTAGTCGAACTATTTATTGCAATAGTAGAAATGTTAGTAGGGTTAGCAGTAGTTATTTGAGGAATAATAGTAGAAATTGTAGTAGAATTAGCGACATCAATTTCAGAAATGGTAGCTAAAGTAGACTTATCAGTAGTTATTTCAGGAATAGTAAAAATGGTGCTAGGCATAGCAGAATTGATTTCAGAAATAGTAGAAACGTTAATAGGTGTGACGGTAGTAATATTTGATGTAATAAGACTTTCTATAAAAATAATTCATATTAAATATTAAATATAAATATTAAATAAATTATTAATATTAAAATTTACCTCTGTTATTATCAGTATCATCGTCATATACATAATCTTCATACAAATCTGTGTCTAATTCATGTGTATTTATAATGTTAGGTTTAACTGTATATAAAGTACTAGCAAATTCTGTAGTATCTATAATAGTAGATTTTATCGTTGTAATAGTAGGTGAAGCGGTAGTAATTTCAATATTATTTGTAGATATTATGGGCATTTCAGTAGGATTAGTAATAGAGTTAAGGGTAGTTGCTTCACTATTACTAAGAGGGTTAATAAGATTTGTAGCTATGTTGGTAGGCGAAATGGAGGGAGATTCTGTAGTAATTATAGGTGCTTTAGTTGCGACTAATGTTGCAGAAAAATTAGCTGATAACGCTTCGATTTCAGTAGGCCTATCAGTATTAAATGTAATAGTTGCCGGAGCTTTGGTAGTAAATGTCGTTGGAATGGTAGTAGAAGTGGTAGTAGCTTTAGTGGTAGTTGTAGTGATAGGTGCACGAGTGGTAGTAGTAGTAGTAGTGGTGGTAGTAGTTGTAGTTTTGGGTGTAGTGACAATTATAATTGGTTCTTAAATTATATTTAAAAATATTAAATTATTAATTTAAAAAAATATTAATTAAATTATAATTTTTATTAAAAATAATCTTTTAATATTTACTTTTTGTTGTTGTCACAATTGGCCTACCACCACCTAATAGACCATTTAATAAACTAGGCACTAATCCCTAAATAAATTAATAATTAAAAAAATTTCATTAAAATTTATTTCTTAATTTTTATATAATTAATAATTTACCTGAGAAAATGCGTGATGAAAGCATAAAATAAATATTAAGAATTTAATTAATAAATTCATCATTAAATTATAATTATAATTAATTTTTTAATGTTAAATTATTAAAATACAAAATAATTTTTATTAAATAATAATGTAAATTTACATGTTTTAAATAAACATGTTTTTGAAAATATTAATTTTTTTAAAATTTTATATTATGTCATAAAATATTTCATGTTAAAAATGACATTTTTTTAAAGTTTTTTTAAAAAATAAATTAATAA